>LVVM01004369.1:3767-17298 GCA_001882365.1 Rhizopogon vesiculosus | reverse complement strand
CACCTAACAGGTCGTGGAAACGGCGCTAAAGTGCTGCCAAGGGTGGTATATCAGCAATCATATCATCTGTTGGGCAGTAAACGAGTCTTTGATCACGCCGTCTCGGATTTTATCCCGGACAAAATGGCTTTTAACGTCAAAGTGTTTCGATCTCGCATGATATTGCGGATCTCGTGCTACATCTCCTACTACTGACATCCTTCAAAGCATCACAAACGTTGAACATCATGGCGAGTTCCATGCACCATCTTTCACCTAAAAGTCTCCAAACGGTCAGCCACAGTTTCTTCATCACATTGCCAAAAAACGTCGTGAGGCAGCTGGAGAACGTCGTGAGGCATTTGCAGGGCGTAGTGTGGGGGCGAGGGGAACTTCGTGGGGGGCGCGGGGAAGGTCGATTTGGACGCTACCACTCGGAAGAACGCGAAGAGCGTCTGCATGAACACCGCGAAGAGCATCAACGTCTGCACCACCACGATCAAGATCAGCCGCATTACGCTCCTCCACCTGGAGGACTTTGGAGAATGGGACGACCGAGGTGAGTTTACATGATCGGTACTAGTAACGGTATTTGAGCTCTTTTGGACGATTGTACTAGACCGCCTTCGAACACTGACCACCAACCCTCTTACCAGCAGCAATCCAGCCAGGGGCACCAGCGATTTCTGGAACCACTCCTGCCTCCCATCCCACATGAACAACACTCATCTGACTATGAGAGCGGCGCGCATTTTCAGTCTCCTCACAATAGCTATCCTGTCCCGGAAGTGCTTGAGCGGCACCATGGAAGCAACACATACGCACCTCACTGGTGCTTACGCGAGTCATGCGCCAGCGGGAGGTTTCGCCCCACCTCCTGGGCTACCCCCTCAATATGGATACGATTCTTCTCAAGCTCAAGGAGAATCAAGCCGAGGCGCTGTAAGTGATTATTACAATGGGCTGCCGCAAGGTATGAATGGACCCTCAAGTACTCTCACTTCTTGTTGACTGATGGAGAAATAGGACAACAAGTGCACTCATACTCTCACATCCCAGATATCGCAGCCACTCATAGCGATTCACCTAACCCAGCTCTCTACCAGCAGTACCACGAGGCCGCACAAGGCTTGTACGAGAACTACTAAGCCTAGCAATCTCACCCATCGGGCGAGTTTGACGAAGAGAAGTACAGTTCTCACTTAGCTGCTCACACTCAGGCATACGGGTAGGCTCTTGCCAATGAATGCACACGAGTCGAACCGAATTGACTGATGCACCGATGCTGCTGCCGCTGTAGAGACCTTGAAGATTGCCACTGCAAATCATCAGCAGGGAGGCAGACCACAGGGTGGATCCCAGGCTGTCACACATACCCCTCAGGACAGACCATCCAGTGCTCAGCAGGGTGGGAGACCTAGTGGTCGACAGCCTCAAGGGCGACCGCAGAGCGCAGAGGAGTACGCTGATATGCGGAGGCAGCTCGACACGCGGTGGAAGCAGATCGACAAGTTCGAATCGAGCGTGAAGGCGTGAATGGTGAAGCCAACGCTACTTGGAGGCGTAAATTTACGGCCAAGGAGGGCGAGCTCGAGGCTTTGAAAGTGAGTGCTTCTCGTTGTGTGCGCGTTTTGTATGGGTGTGGGCATTGACGTCCATCCGTATATAAGGCTACTAACCCTGAATTGACATCGCAATTGACGATTTCGAGACCACCGACGCACGGAGATTCACAAGAGACCAAAACGCTCCTTTCTCTCGCTGTCAATGCGGAGAAGCGCTTGGTGGTGGTGCAGAACCAGCTTTTGCTGAGCGAGGAGAAGATGGCGAACGTTAATCGGAGGACGACGAGGCGGACCAGAAATGGGAGGCGCGTGTGAAGGAGTATGAGGCGATGTTGGAGGCGGGGGAGGAGAGGTATAAACGCGAGAGGCAGGGTGCGAAGGAGAGAGTGCTGGAGAATCAATTAAGGTTTGTCGTCGCCCCGCTCTTTTTTCTTGTCTTTTTTGTTGACGCAATGTGATGTGCAGTGCTGCTCTGACCCAATCAAAGTCAGGAAGTCTGACCTTCTCGCGTCCGGCAGCGGCTCTTGTTCACTCGGGGCCAGTCGCAGATCTCTACCACTCCAGGCAGGTTTGTGGTAACTCTTGCCCATTCGACTCTTGTTCTTGGAGGATCTATGTCAACCCTCGGGGCCAGTCATGTGGCACTGATACCGATACCGCTGGTGCTACTCTCGCCAGGCCTGATTCTTTCCACATCTGGGTCTCCAGCCACTCTCGCCCACTCTCGGTCTCCAGCCAGTCTTTTCCCCCTGAGGTTTGCAGCCAGATTTTCTTCTCCTTGTGTACCGGTAAGCGAATTGAGTCCCAGCTGCTCATCCACCATTCATTCTGCAGTCAGAATTTTCCTTCTACGGTCTGCAGCCAGGCATGCCCATCCAAGGTCTCTAGCCAGAATTGTAAATACGAACTATGGTTTCGTCGAAACTATAGTAGGCCTACAAGGATTTGCAGTGAGTCGGGTGGCTGGACGATGAGATCTAACGTATCTTTTGGCCTCCCGGGGTCTTCGTGCGGCATATCTTTGCTGTGTTCGTCATAGTGTATAGATTCGATGTTGCAGAATGTCGAATCTGTGTACTACAACGAACACTGCACACATGCTGCCATCGTGTTAGAAGTGTGCGGCTGGTGGTGGATATTCGTTTCTCTTATTCATTTCACAGATTAATGCGCTAAAAATCTGTACAGCGGTGATCCACTCAACGTATGTTATCCAGTATTCCCATTCATCCACGTCACTCAGCGCTCTCCTTTTCTGCCTCCGCAATCTACTGCCCTCCTCTTTTGCAGGAGCGCAGTTCAGATTGACAAACCTCGTGATTCCTTAGATGTATGTCTCTTTATCTTATCTTCTCGTAGTCGAATTAACTACCACCTACCCAGTCTGCGACTCACGGGCGTTCACGAATGAATCCCCGCGAGGACCTGAGTATTCGCTTCTGTAATCACCACGTTTCTTCGGTCTCGACCCACGTCAGGACCTCCCATAACCCTAGCTTCCGCCACTTCCACCTTCATCAGAGGCTGTCGACATTATCTTTTAACATGGTGGCTTAATGGTGCAGGTCATGCACTCCTGTCTATTATTAATGTCCCTCTTGCGCAATGTTTCCGATTCCTACCCTGCCTAGATCTTCGCCTATTTTGTCGATGTCCGAGCTAGACTGTGGTCAGTCTAAACACATAAGGGGAGTAAGTTTGCACATGTGTATATGATTACGACAGATAGTGGTGAAGTTTCTCAGCGGGAATGCAAGTTAGCTACGGCGTGCGTAGCTAGAGGCGACGCGAGTGCGAAGGGGGCAGATAGACCGCTGAAGGAAGATAATGGATAGAGTTAGCTTCAAAGGAGGGACGACGGACACGAGAACGAAAGTGAATCGATAAGAGTGAGTGAGCACGTTATAACGATGATAAGAAAGGATAAGGAAACTGAGTACTTCTGGACATTCTTTGGGGGGAATCTACTGTTCTATTCCGCTCGTCATTAGGAATGTACATGGGCTACTTATACTGTAGGATGAGGGCGGGTCGTCCTGGAATAATTAAAGGTAAGGGGCTCGGTGTATGATCGGTGAAAGCGGTGGCTGGAGGGAGTGGCGTTGTATTTGACAGAATAACGAGAAACGATAAATGATAAACGAGTTGTTGTCAGGTTGAAGACAGCGGCGCTAATGAAAGAGCGGTAATGAAAGTAAAGGTTTAACGAGTGGCATGAATCGAAAAGGTAGGTACTAATGAAGGGGTCGGGCATCGTGCTTGACAGACGGTACAGGCGTTGACGTTGTGGTTGCGGTAGAAGGATGTTCCGGCTGTAAATGATTGGTAATCCTTACAAGAACATACAAGACCCGACGTTATTCTTCAGTCGAGAGCCCAACATCCACACTGGCCCTCATGCGATCTCCATAACGAATAGTCAAGAAAATGATCCTAAGACGCAATGAGTAACAACTTCTGTTTATCTCGTTGAACTTGCAACCTTACCCTTGTCCGACAAGTGCAAGGATAGCCACGATGATGTATGTCCAAGCAACACCAATACGCTCGATCGATGGAATGACCAGAGCAGCCCCAGCAGATAGTATGAGTGACCGGCTCGCTCTGTCAAGTGAACATGAATCAGTACAGAGTTTCATGGCCGTATTTGATAGACTGACGTATAAGCAGCTGTAATCTCAGCGCTTCGAGAGTGCGCTACGTCCACATTATAAGAAGCGATTGGACTTGTCACGAAGAGAACCTGTAAAAACCAATGGGTGACTTCATGCACAAGGAGATACAAAAACCTACCCCCATCCCATTCATAAAGAGACACAACAGATTCAACGAGAGACCGGTCGGACCGCCAACGTATGTTGTCAGTAGCCCCGACGCTGCAATGGATATTGGCACTATGCACAACCCTCCGATCCATGTCGCTCTCAGACGGTCTTCTGGATACCACACTCCTTCGCGCCGCACCCGCCACTTTCGGACTACAATATCAGACAGGCGGCCAGCAACAGGGGCTCCGACTATCAAAGATCATTTTAGCGATCTGTGAAATACCAGGGTCCGTACTGACCGAAATTTCCCACTCCGTTGGGGAGGAAGCACGCTCCGATGATGGCCTCGTTCGTGATCCCGTACCGGACGCCCTACACCTTGATCAGAGAACAAGATATAAGATGATAACCAGCTTACAATGGTATACGCGATCGGTACGAGGAGAACTACAATATATTAGATGAGAATGTACTGAAGAGATTGTATGAACCCACCAGAGTCAGTGACGAGTACAAGACTAGATGCAAGCGTCTAGCGTACAAACGGTTTGCATCTGATCCGCAAGGCATCGAAAACGTGTAGATGCACTCACAGTTGCAAACAAGTTTGGACTCCGGAGTAGCCAGAGACTACTCAGGGGATTGATCCATGTAATATGGAATCTTCTCCTGCTCATGACTTTCTCTATGCCCATTGTGCCTGGATGGCTCGTCTCAGGAAGAGAAAAGTATATGAGAAGCATCTCAAGCAGGCTCCACACAGCAAGGGAATAGTGCAAATTGCGCCACGACCAGTACTGGGCCGCGGCACCTGTTTCACGACCAGAGTCAGCCTTCATAAACGCCGAGATCAATAACGATGCGGCACCTCCAATAAACGGGGCAACAGCGAAGCCAAGAAGGGTAGCCTGAGGCAGATCTTAGTACCGATAAACGAACCATTTAAATTATCATCCCTCACACCAAAGAATATTCCAATACCGGTGCCCCGCTCCTCCAATTTGTATATATCACCTATAACACCAGCACCCAGCGATATGCCTCCTGAGCACCCAAAAGTCTGAATGAATCGCCAAAATAACAGGGTCCACAACGATGTTGATATTGCAACACCACAGCTCCCAATGCATAATAATGGCATCCCGCATAAATACATCAATCGGCGCCCATCTGCAGGACTCTGTCATACTCGAACCCAATGCTAGACCATGACAGCACAACTCACAGAAAGAAGAATACGCTGCCCAGACCAGCGTTCCGACGGCGGCAGCGAAGATTGACAGACTGATGCTCAAGCTAAGGAAGTCGTGAGAAGTTCAACGAAAGCTAGTTTCATATCTGAGATTCATACGACGCCCACCTGATAGCAGCATGTGTTGAATCAAAATCTTTGGCTATCCGAGGGATGGAGGGCACGAACGTCGCTGAAACGAACACTGGTCAAGGCTATTTATCAGCACCGAGTCTCTGTAGTGCAGTGTGGTTTAGGAAACTGCTTACTGGGCAACACACTCGCAAGAGAGACGACGAACACGATCCACCTCTTCTGACCTGGCGTGAACCGGTCATAAACAGTTTCGTGTGCAGCACCGTCGGGAGTTGTCGGCAGCGTGCTTTCTTTTGAAGCCATCTCGGGAGTCGTGCTCATACTGAGTCATACAGCACAGAGAGATTATACGAAAGCCTGATGGTTAAACCCAAAGTTGCATCCGCGTTGAAAGTACATAGTACCGGCTGTCATCATTCGGTCGGGTCCCTCAACCTATGCGGATCCGACTCGGAACTATGTAGCTAACGGCATAATATACCACGGGTAAATCGGGTATGGGAGATGGTACCGTTCATAAACACCTACTTAGTGTCCTCACTGCAGTGTTTTACATTTATTTCCAGGCTATGAACATCTTGGTACAGGTGTCGATGATTGGGTGTGTCGTATGGTCGATTATTGCAGGACTCAACGCTCAGCCCTCCCTGCCGCGGGGGACTTCCAAGTGCAGACGTGGTTTGAACTTTGAAAATTTGATCCCGTCAATAGTGAACATGATGATGTAAGTACCGATACACGATTTGTCTAATACTTATGTAAGTACATAGTGGTTAACATCTTCCATGTGCAATATCTACTCAGGAGTCTGCGCGCCTTCATCAGCCAAGACGATTTCCCGTCACAATCTAATATGCTTCAAGTTCAGCCGAAAGCTCTCTTGATCTCCCGCTTCTTAATATCCTTTCGATGTCGGCAAGTGTCTCAAGATGTGTTGCTTTGAGGACTACTTATTCCGATGCCATCTTCGGATACTGGCGTCCAACACTGTAAACGCATGACTACTGGTATTAAGCTCACCTCTCAGAGACAGAATATGCGATCCATCGCATAATGCTGTCTCGCCAACATCTTGACGTTGCTAACGGTTCTGTATTCTAGTTGAGACGGTGGCTCGACATCGCTATCGAGGTCGTCATACTCGGTACAGTAAGAGTAGCTACGCCAGACATCTCTCGGGAATGTTCACGATGGAAGATACTGCGCCCTTATGATCGCATCCTTCAGGTCTATCTCATCTGTGAGCACTCATAAAATCGGACTTGCACTGTTCAATTCATCTGAGTCTGAATCTTTCTCTAGAAGAGGACTTGGGATCTGGAAGATATATGATACAGATCCAAACTTGTACTAATAGTACATGGTATCCTTGATGCCTACAGATATTGCCTACATACATACGGTATACAGTTGATGAGTCTATCTCTGCAATTCCTCTAAATACGAAATGACTGCTGCGTGCAGCCCCACCATCTGCGAAACTTTCCTTTCCTCCCTTGGCTTTCGATACTCGAGCAAGAAGCTCTTTGCTATGTCGGGACAATAATCATTGTCGATCTGGCAACTCCACCCATCATCGACCTTGGGTTGTAGTTTAGTCGTCCAGACGTGCCACCATTTATTTTTAACATGCACTTCCAAAGTAGAGAGTATCTCGAGTTTAAATGGAAAACGCGGAGATTTCCCACCTTTCACAACTAGCAGAAGTTTGACGGTCGAAGGGAAATAATTGCTCTTATCATTTATGAATGCCCTGAATGTTCAGAGTTTCAGTCAAGCCCTACAAGAGACGCATGAAGATGACTAACCACCGGATTTCGTCGTGGGCTCCCCTCTGCGGCCGAAGTTGTAAAAATCCATACAGCGTCGTGACTGCCTGACGAGATACCGAGCCAGCAGAGATCCCCACTCCGCCAGCTTGGATATTAGGGGAGAATGTACGTCCGTCATTCACGTTACACTCAGACATCTTGACTAGTTCGTCAACCTCCGGAAACCGATCCAGCCTGGTATCCGGTACACGGGTGGGAAATAACGCGAATTCTGCTGGCACGTCAGAGATTATCAAAACGACAAGTTTATTGTCTACGTACTGAAGTGGTCTCCCAGTGTGAATGGCAGGCTAAAACCCACTTCTAACACGACGGCAGCACGTGTGTGTTCACCGTCTGTACAATAGTATACGGAGTCAACACCGCAGAGAATTCGGTACTTTGCAAGATCATGCACTGGATTAATATGTCTCAGGATTGGTTGCCTATCGCTCTACGCCTCGCGATAAAACTTAGTTCATGATGGATACTGATCCAAGGCGGACACGTACAGCCTGAGGTGGGGGGTATACAGACTGGCTACCCTGCGCAGTATCATGATCTTGTACTAGGTCCATGGTATACGATCAAGGAAGTCCTGTGAGCAGAAACGTTTCAAAGTCGAACACGAGGAGAAACTTTGTCCTCTGTTTGTGAGGGCCACATGATGGATTGAAGTTACGTGATGTACAGCCGCAGTGTTACTTGTGCCTGATTGGTTGACTAATACGATCGTGTTTTCATTGGTACTACTAGTAGTGCTCTTTGCAGTGGTTCATCAAAGGTGGTTGACAAAGAGCGCCGAATATGCACTGTAGCACTTTTAAAGCGTATCCGTGGCTCGCTCGTCCTGCATTCCACTACTTTAGCGAGTTCTGGAAGCAATTGATCACTCTATCTACTTATTTCATCTGAGTCTCACACCTTGTCTCCATAGCTTTACAGCTTGATCGTCTCGCTGGCCAGTTCATTGTCCAACACGTTTACTGGACAATGTGATGCAAACGCATTGTTTCACGACTTCAGCATGTCATAACTTATCCCAACAAGCCTGCCAGTAGCTTAAGCTTTGATTCCTTAATTGACGTCTTCGTCAGTAAATCGTTCCTCGATACGATCACTCTTGTGATTTCTAATGACACTGTCAGACCCAGTTAACATTTTACCGTGCTGTTTTGTCCCACTTCACTGTCAATATCTCCATTTTTTAATCTATCTCTCGCTCTCTGACATCCTCATCAGTTCCTGGTGGATCATCATCTGAAGAAGCTGTCCCAAGTCGCTGTCGAATGGTGCTGAATATGACTCTCGTGAACGCTAGCTTCGTTCGAAATGTTTGGATCCGAGTAGTTCTTCTCAACTACATCCACGAATTACTAGACCACTGAGAGAAGAGTCGACTCGTTTGGCTGCATGTGACTACTTTATTACATCATATCCTTCCCCTACTAAGTTCTCTCCCCAACCTCCGCGGGCAGTCTTTGTGGGGGTCGGTGGCAGTGATATCTGCCTTCACCTTCAGAGCATAAGTACACCATTTGCCGCATTACGTAACGATCAACTTCTTTTCATGCAGGAATTCTCTCAAGACAACTTGGAGAAGAAAGTGCTCACGCATATTATTATAGACTCGATATCTAAGCTAGATGGAAGTGGCTAAATTCGAAGAACGGCGACCTCGAATCAAGCATCAGAATAGCCCTTATCACATCTTCAAGTTACTAACCACTGCTTCTTCATCTACCTCTGCTGCTTTCCTCACCTCCGCCGACATCACCTCGATACCGTCGCTTTTGTAGCACGACTTTCCAAGCTTGCCTAGCACACCCAATCCTGCACCAAACCAAATCCTTAAACCAGTTGTCTTTGTGGAAGCCCGTGTCAGTAGTGAGGATATGAGGTGGGCGACTCGTCATGTACGTCACTGGAAAATATTTCTCTTTGCAGAGCATGATAGAGTTCTGATAGAGCTTTCGCGATTGCGAACTTTTACGTCACGGCTTCGGAAGTGCGAGGTGGATTTTTTACACTGTCACGCTGTAGTTTGTGTTGAAATACCTACTAGTACGGGAGCGTTTTTCTGATGACGACGTGCAGAGATAGCTTGCAAAGTATTAATCACACACACGCAGGCAGCACAGATTATCTCAGAGTCTAGACTCTAAATCTGGTATATATGATAAAGATATTGAGAGTCTAACCAAGCTCTAGGTGGCTTCTTCAAGACCTCGAGGCGTCGAATTGGAATATCCGACGTCAGAGGCTTTCTAAAAGTATGTCTTCTGCTTCTTCCGGTCCGTAACACTTATCTTAAGAGGTCATAGGATGCGGATGTGATTTTAACAACCGGCTCTATCATAAGTATAAATCTCTCTCCGCTGCATGCGCACAAGCTCTGATGGCTTCAGAAGAAAGCCCCCTACTGACTTCGACTCGCGATGGTCCCGCGCACAAAAGTATTTATGATCGGTTCACCCCAGATCAGAAGAGATGGATCATCTTTGTCGTCTCTTTTGCGGGTTTGTTGCCAAGTAAGCAGCCCGCAGGAATATACTACAGTCCATATGCGCCCGATGCTGACAAACAGTGACGATCAGTGTTCGTTCAAGCGACATTCGTGCCCTCCATCCCTCAGATAGCCAAAGATCTTCACTCAACACATGCCGTTGTTAGGTGCGTGTTCTATGAATTTATGCAGCATTAACGCTCGAATTTCTGTCAACCTTCCTAGCTTGAGCGTCAGTCTGTCGATCTTTGCCGGTGCTGTCGGAGCGCTAGTTTGGGCAGCGTATTCGTCCTTCTGTAAGTGCATCCACGTCGTGTGGTGGTGGTCTAGCATGATGTTTGAGTCTAATATCCTGCAGATGGACGTCGATTTATGTATTTGTGCGGGATGCCGTTTTTATGTATCGGGAGTTGTGGCGTTGCAATGTCGACGTCGTTGCAGAGTCTATTATTCTGGCGATTCATCCAGTCGTTCGGGTGCTCGGGGGGCATGTCGTTGGGGGCTGGTGTCATTGGCGACATATACAAATTGGAAGAGCGGGGCACTGGTATTGGGATATTCTTTGGTGTGAGGAATGATTGTTAAATGGTTTGTGTATCGGTACTAAGCGCTGAGTCAGGCTACGCTTTTTGGATTCGCTGTTGCCCCGTTTATTGGAGGTAGGCATCGTTATTGGTTTTGGTGTATATGAAGGCTGACTTTGGTTATGAAATAGGTGCCGCGGCACAGTACTGGTCGTGGCGCAATTTGCATTATTCCCTTGCTACATGGGGCTTGTTTGAGATGCTTCTCATATACCTGTCCTTTCCTGAGACGAGCCATCCAGGCTCAATGGGCATCGAAAAAGTCAATCACAAGAGAAGATTCCATTTCGCATGGGTTAATCCCCTGAGTAGTCTCTGGCTGCTTCGGAGTCCGAACTTATTTACGACTGTGAGTGCATTTACCAGGTATATTATGTGTCAGATGCAAACCAGTCTGCATGGTAGATGCTTGCGTCGAGTCTGGTGCTTGTCAGCGACTATGGTGCGTTAATAGCTCTACCTTCAGTGCATTTTCATACAACATATTGCAGTTCTCCTCGTACCGCTCGCGTATACCATTGTAAGCTGGTTGTCATCTCATATCTCGCAGCCTGATCATGGTATAGGGCGCCCGGTATGGCATCACGAACGAGGCGGTCATCGGGGCCTGCTTCCTCCCAAACGGACTGGGAAACTTCAGTAAGTACAGACCCTTGCATTTCACAGATAATCAACGATCTTTGATAGTCGGAGCTCCCGTCGCTGGCCGCCTGTCCGATATTATGGTCAGAAAGTGGCGTGTGCGGCGCAAAGGAATGTGGTATCCAGAAGATCGTTTGAGGGCGACATGGATTGGGGGGTTGTTCATGGTACCGATATCCGTTGCGGCGTCAGGGCTACTGACAACATATGTTGGCGGACCGATCGGTCTGTCACTTAATTTGTTGTGTCTTTATATAAATGGAATGGGTGTAGGTGTTTGTATCTCATTGTGCGTGAAGTCGCTCACTGGTTTTTCCAGGTTGACTTCGTGGTGAATCCGATCGGTTCTTATAATGTGGACGTGGTGCACTCTCGAAGCGCTGAGATTACAGCTGCGTACGCGTTAGTTAATCATAACACCAGTATGAAACTTTGTACTGATTCATCTTCACCTGATAGAGCGACAAGGTCACTCATACTATCTGCTGCAACTGCTTTGGTCATCCCATCGATCGAGCACATTGGTGTTGCTTGGACAAACATCATTGCGGCTGTTCTCGCACTCATCGGACAAGGGTGAGACTGCAAAATCGAGGTTCCACGAGATTGTAGAATACTCACCTGCCGCTTTTATCAGGCTCATTTTCTTGACAATTCGTTATGGTGATCACATGAGGGCCAGCGTGGATGTCGGGTTCTCGACTGTAGAGAATAATTGATAGGATGTGTTTTATTTCAAGGAAAGAAATTCTTATGTGATGGTCGGAGAGACATACCTGTCAATAGAACGACCTCCTACCTCTATATACACATCTCGAGTGATACTACGAATGACAACACGCGGTATTAACTGCTACTATGCCTTACGGTCTACCATTTCCCGAGTCACACTTTTTGGCTTGTGGAAATATAATGGTGGGGCATAGTATTACAGTAGATATGCTCATAATGCATAATGCATAATAAAAAATAAGAAATGATAGAGACTTATTTACCCATATACCACCACTATGCATTATGAGCAGAGCCTGATGCACGACAAATCTACCATGATGCGTGATTTTATAAGTCCAAAGTCGGTTTGTTGTCGATTTTTATTGTCATTTTTTCCTTATGCATTATGAGCATATCTACTGTACATGCAGGTTCGATTAAAGCCTGAACTTAATGCAATGCCGCTCCACAAACTCTAACCATCCGGGTAATCTGCAACTCACGCCTACAAAATGTTCGAAACACATCAATGCCGCGCTCAACTGGCTTCGAAAAAATTCAAGCATGTGCACACTACCTAGAAATGAGGTGTTGTAAAAGTAAAATGGAAGTTTCTTGAGTGTTGCGGTTGCGAGAGACAAAATAGTCGTAATTGGGAATCTTTTATAGATACAAATGAGTCATCCAGATCCCAAAGATCCTGCGAGACTATTTTAAAACTTTCACCCGGAGCATAATAACTACCTTGTAGGGATGCCAGAAAACCATTTCGATGGAAGTCATGCTCTTACTTTGAGATGATCCAGAGGAAGAATCAACGACAAGTATGGGAGCGTGACAAGTACGTAGGGAGATGCATAAATCCTGACGCTTCGTGTCAAAAATTGATGGTCCTTTTGGTGGGCTGGGCAGTTTCAGATTTGCAGTCCTGAGTAGGTCGGAAACATGTATTTTAAAAGTATCTACACTCAATAAAATGCGTCTGGGATGGTCAGAACAAGCATTAGCAACTGGCATGGAAAAGCAAAGCCCAAGCCAGAGCGTCCAGCAGAGCGTCGCGAGGCAGACCACGTTCAGAGCACCTGTTTCAGTCACACGTCTCCTAGGATAAGGGGCCTGCTAGTGAGGGCAAGAGGAACGCTAGGATGGCGAGGATGGCAGCGGTTTCGAACCTGCGAAAATTCTCATCAGGGGGCTACCACTACCCCAACCGCGCCGACCTTCTCGTTCTGTTTAGGATAATACTACTGAGCATATATACCTGTGGGAGTACAAGATCCGTTGCAAACTCCAATGACCGGCCAGCCGCATATAGTATCTATGACCCAGAGGCAAGGTATTAGTGTACGGTTGGGGGAGGGCTAGTGGGGGGGATAGGAAGTTTCAGATCCAAGATCCGGTGGCTTTAGCACGCGCGGACCCGCAGGCTAAACCCACTCGCCAAGGTACCCGCACGGCCGTTTCTGAACCGATTGGTATTTGGCGTTTCCGTGCAGGTGACGATGCTGGATCGACCGAAACTCTTTCGTTCCTTTCGTTCCGTCTCGGGAAGCGCTTAGCTAATCCTGTGCGAGACGGTCAATTCCCCCACAATAGAGTGTTTTTGCTAAGTGAATTATCAAGGATTTTACTAAT
>LVVM01004351.1:36761-60661 GCA_001882365.1 Rhizopogon vesiculosus | reverse complement strand
TCCTGGGAACCATGATGGTACGAAACGTACTCATCACAGTTGGTTTTCTTAGCTTTGACTCCAATAATGAAAGGATAGCATACAAGATGGTATCGCCTCGACCAACCAGCGTCCAGGCCGATTGAGGATTGAGCTCAAGACGAGACCCTCTTGCACGATACCAATGAAGTAGTCATCATTCTGGGTGACTTTCCGGCCATATGCGAGGTTAAGGATGATGGCAGCTGAGTTTCTGTACCTCTAATGAGAACAAGAAACCAACTCTGCTCACAAGAATTTTACCTTCTGATATAAGCGGCAAATCCCTCAGGATTACTGTGCAGAGCATGAAGCAGCACACGAGACTCTTCAATTTGCACCGATCTGTAGCTTTGTATAGCGCGAGTACCAAGGCTGGCTTTGAGCATCGTGCGGTACACCTTGAAATTCGGATGATCGAAATGTATGTCGAAAACATCCAAGTGGCGCCCCGCAAGTGCGTACATCCATATTATTGGACGATCAGAATACGTTGCTGCACGTCGGTCGAGCAATTCTGTGGCCGATTTTAGGGAGTTAAGCACTATGAACTGCCGGCCAGGCATGCGGTAGGAGAAGATGGGCCCTAGCATCAGAAAATAGGTCAGCAAGTCTCCCGGCAATGATGAAGTACATGAAAATGCACCATATGTTTCAGCCCACGCGGCATACGTTCGCCAATGTTCCTTCTGTGGAAGCTGATGTGCATTTCCTGTGAAGAACTTTGGTGGTGGTCCGGGGGGTAGTGGATATGCCAGTGTACTGCGCTGACGGTTGTAGACGTAAACCGCGAATGCAGCGACAAAGACGACAATGATGCCTGTGGACATGATAGCCTGCGGGTAGCTGCGGGTCGATCATTCTGCAGTTGTGCGCTCTTCTTATATAATGATACGCTGGCGCTAATCACCCCTTCGATGCGCTTGAGGTCAACCTCGGCGGAGAGGATCACTTAAGTTACATTTGAAATTGAACTTGTACCAGCTTTGTTACATATTAAGTACTTACATAGTGCTTATTTATGTAATAATAAAATCCTATTGGGTGTGGGAGAAATCCTAGCTAAGTACATCGTTCATGTCCAGTCCGTGCATGTTAGTCCGGCCTACAGCTACACATAATAGATTATAGATAATCGGGCAACTTAAAGCCCTACCAAAATATAAATCTTCGTCGTCTTCCAGAGGAACTATCTTCCTCTAGCACATTATTTCCTCTAATAACCTTCAGGAACACGCTCTCTAGGGTCGCCTTTTCTACACTGTATTCCTGGAAATCACCCTGAGACGAGAGAATATGGAACAGTTGCGCCAGGGTCATCCCATTTCCTTCTTCTATAGGAACTTCGAAGCGCGTAGCAACATCGTCCGCTAGACGGGAGCCTGGAATACGACTCATGAGCACCTGAGCTTTAGTCACGTCTTCTCTTGTCCGACAAGAGAAGTGCACTTGGTACGTGGCATAACGTGAGGCCAGATCGTCGATTGTACCAACAGCTGCAAGATGGTGAGCTAGCATAACATTCCACCGAGCAGTGGGCCTACCGAGCAATTGTTTAGAGATGATGCCGACTTTGTTTGCTAAAGCTGATGCTTCTTCCATGGAATCTATGTAGCCGTTAGGAGATGATGATGAAGGTAAGGGGGAAACGCACGTGTGGTGATGACGACTGCTTTACCAACAGCAACGTTTCTGAGAGTGCCCCACATATCTCTCTTCATCTTCGCATCTATTCCCGTAGAGAACTCGTCGATGAGGACAACGGAGGGGTTGCCTGTATGTATCCAAGTCAGTTACCTCTCACACTTGATGTAAAGAACTCACCAATCAGGGCAATAGCAAGGGAGAGCTTGCGCTGATTTCCACCGGACAGTTGACTCGCTAGTCGGTCAGCATACATATGCAATGATGTAGCAACCATCAGTTCCTCGACATTCGTCTTCAACTCTTGGCCTGTGTTGAGGCCTTTAAGTCGTCCGTAAATCATAAGATGTTCCCGAACAGTCAGCTGAGAGTCAATTGCAGTAAACTGCGGGCAAACACCCAAGGAGAGACGTGCGGTCTTCGGTGAGGTCACCACCGACGTCCCCCCGACCAACACATCTCCCACGTCTGGAACTACGTCGCCACCTAGAAATCGCAGAACGTGAAACTCGCAGCTTGATCAGTGTATCTAGTACACGTACGAATCATATTGAACGTGGTCGTCTTTCCAGCACCGTTAGGCCCAAGCATGGCAAAAATGGTGTCCCGAGACACCCCGTACGACACGTCATCTACAACTTTATTGCCATCAAATGTTTTGGTAACATGGAGAAGGCGCAGCGCATCGCTGGAGTGCGCCACTGCGCGTGCCTCGGCGGCCACATCTTGCCTGTTGGCTTCAAAGTTGGCTTGTAGTTGGTCCATTCTTACTTGCCTTCCCCTGGTCTTGAGGAACCGACGAGGAATGATTGATCCAGAATCGACCCATACGAGAATACCGAGAAGGATAAGGCCATAAACAAAGAGGTAGAGGATGGGACCTCCATATCTCATGATGTCTCCAAGCGATGACGTTGTCACGGGAGTCGTGCCGTCGCAAAGCAGCGAGAAGAGATTCACTGACACGAAGGCTGCACGCATCTACGACACAGTCAGGTCGATTTACACGAAGGACATGATGCAACTTACAACACTAGCCACCGGTGACAAAACCGAAAGCGTGAAGTCTAAGAAAATTGTTTAAAACAACCATGATGGGTCAGGGGTGGATAACGATTACTTACGGATAGTCGTGATGATGCTACTGGCTTGAGAGGTCTTTGCGTAAGTCAGCGTCAAGAGGTACGCAGCAAGGTACAACTGAGTCTGCGTTAGTGGTGGCTAGCCCAGAAATTTGTATGAGCTCACAATATACATGACAATCTGGTACCCTGCCACTGTTGCAAAAGAGGCCAGTGGTGACGACATAAACAATGATATGCAGTATGCGAATAGCGCTCCGACGACACCATACAAAAAGAGGACAACCCACTACATATGAGTAAGATATTGTCAGTAAAATCCACCATTCATAGAAATAGAGGAAATCGTACAAAGAAGCCAAGGCCGATGAATTGATTCGTGGTGACTGCGAAGATGATGACAATTATCGTGGCCAGCGTCACCGAGAATATCGAGTCCCACATGAGATGGCCAATCCAAAGCCCAATAGGATCTGAAAGACCGTTCGACAGCTGCATGGCTTGCACCGATGACCTCCGCTCTCTAGAGACATAAAGGGAGAAAAATGCAGGGAAGACAGCCTGAACAAGGTATTAGTGCCTGCTGAGATAGGTAATTGTCGCACAACGCGTACCATAGCAGCTCCGAAAAAGGCGACCCACTTGAGATCAACCAAAGTCCCTGCAGCGATACGAGGGAAGCTGGCATAGTTTGCCATAATGATGCTCGGTGTGCCTGCGGTGTCCCCAGACGTGTTCAATGCCTGATTGTACAGTATATTTGTAACCAGATTCATCATGGTAGGGCCAATCAAACCAGGCGGCGATGCCTGCCATGCAAATAACGAATCGCCTGTCTGCGTGTCTATCGATATCCCGCCAAACGATAAGTTTAGGTAGTTCTGTTGGATCGTTGAGACGAACGTTGCATTGTTGGGGACGTTTTCCGTGTTCAGGGACCTGGTAGTCTGTCCGAGAGTCGCGGCGATATTCGGGGGTGATGTCAAGATCTGGGAACCGGGCCCAACCGTTGAATAGTATATAGGCGAGACTGGGAAGTACAATGGGATAACGGTCTCGTTATTGAACGTCGTGATACATGTTGCTGGCTGTCCAGAGAGATAGAAGATTGGGATGCATGCGCCACAAACGGCAATGAGCACGACCAACAGAGGAGTCAGCCAACTCCTGCGAGCAATTAACGCACGCTTATAAAATATCGTTAAGGCCTGGCTAAAAGGAGAACGAGGTCGCCCATTTGTAAGCTCGAGTCCTGCTTTACCTGGAACTGATGGGGCATCGATGAAGTCGGGCAGCACAGGGTTCGAAACATGAGTCGAACTTTTCTCGGTGCCATCGGGAGAGGGGCTACGAGTTTGACTGTCCATGAGGTCTAAGAAGATATCCTCAATAGATGTCCCCAACACATCATAGGATGCGACATAGAGAGCTTCCCGCTTATCGTCAAGTAGCTGAAGGACCTTCTCCACAACCACGGAATCCTTAGACTTGAGGTGATATGATGCCTGTCTCGGCGAAGAGAGTGACATGGAGCAGTGGGGGGACACTTGGCGAATAAGATCTAAAGTTTCCGACGGTGGGTGTGGAAAGTCCTTCTCGTCCAAATCAGGGAAATCGAACATGACTTGGATACTGTATCCCTGCCCGAGGGATGACTTGAGAGCGACGGGAGTACCCTCCGCAACCAGCTTGCCGGGCGCGGCAAGGATGGCTATGTTATCGGCCAATAGGTCAGCTTCATCCAAGAAATGCGTAGTAAACACGACAGTCCGGTCATGGCGAACAGACGTCAAAGTCCTCCACAATGCGCGGCGGGACAATGGATCGACACCAGATGTACACTCATCCACAAGGACGATCTTGGAGCCTCCAACGAGTCCGATGGCAAGCTGCAGCTTGCGCTTCTGGCCGCCCGAGAGTGTGCTGGCATTGGAATGTATCTTTTTGCCGAGATCGCAGTCGCGCAGTAGCTGCTCTAAATCCTCGTTTTCATCAATTGATTGAGAAGAATGCTTCACTGCGCGCCATACGCGGAGATTTTGGTAGCAAGACAGTTCTGGGAATATCACATTTTTCTGAGGCACGATGCCAAGAGTTCCACGGGGAGGATGTGAAACACCGCCCTCAAACGTGACAGTTCCAGTGCTACGGCCGAGGAGATTCCCAATGATTGATAATGATGTTGACTTTCCAGCTCTATGACATTCCCCTTTGTAAGCATGATGTCTACTCTGCCACGGGTTAAGTTGAACGCACCCATTTGACCCCAGAAGAACAAATATACCAGATTTCGGAATGTCAAGAGTCAAGTCTGCAACGGCCGTGATTGGTCTCTTCTCGCGACGGAACATGGAAGGGTAAAATGTCTTGCCCAAGTTCCTGATAGAAATAGCAACTCCATCAGGATGTGGTGGCAAGGGGGTCCTTTTCTGCCTGCGACAGCACGACCAGAAACCCGAGGACGGCTCTTTGGCGTCATAGAGCCGCCTCTCAAGCAAAACACCCAAGTATGGCCAGAGGAACACATTAACCTATGCATAGGTGAACAAATTGTGCTCCAGATATATACTCGACGTACAGTGGCAGCAATGATCAAGGGCAACAAAGTTAGATTGTTATCCGGATCTGGCTTAAGGACATTGGTTGGAATCTGGTGGTTTTCCCAGCCACATATGGCACGGATTGCAAAGATGTAGTACCCGGGCGGAAAGATTAAGGAAAAGATAGTGGCCACAAGCGTGCTGGCTCTGCCGAAGACCAGCGCGAGGATAGCAAATATAATACCAAGGAACGTAGACGCCACAGCCGCCAGCTGAGGACTCTTCCCAAAAGGAGCTGCAATGAAGAAGGACCAACTGGCAAGCGAAAATCCTAACAGGATATTTACTATAATCACCAAGCCGATATTAGTACCACTGAAAATGCGGTAGTGCCATATAATAGACACGATAATCCACGCAGGAAGATACACCACCGAAAGACTGATATGCCACGATCTGAACACCAAAAGTAATCAGCAAAAGGCTAACGGATGCTTCTCAGCGGTGACGTACACTATTCTGGCAGAATCAAGTAGGCCCATGGCCTTCATGTGACTGGTCAGAAGGTTTGCTCTCTCGCCAGTGAATGCCCCTGGAAGTTGGTATGCGATTCCGATATAACATATAAATCTGAACCATAAATGAGAATGAGCTTTTCAGTTTCGTGAGTAGGACTCACAGTGCAAGAACAAGAAGAGTCCGGATTCCTCTAATAAAACCTGACACAACATGTTAGTAAATGATCACCTCAGGACGTAAATGACGTACTAAGCCTAGTACTCGTAGCCTGTTCCTGGTTGGTTTCTTGAGTATAAGGCCATTCCATAGGTGTAGGTACTTCTTGTCCAGATCTGAGCTCAATGATTGCCTGAAAGCAATGCTTAACAGTTGAATACGGAAAGTAAGCGAAACCTGAACCTGGTCTATTGCCCATTGCAACGGTAGGATGCGCGTCTCGAAATCACTTGTGTGACTATATACATTGATGTATATAAGTCCTTCATCTGCACTTATGGTGTAGTCAACTGGTGTCGTATCCGTAGCATTCAGTGGAAGGTAATTGAACGCAATCCCAGCAAAGCACTCAGAAAACCCGTTGAAATTTTGTGGACATTGGGACGGAATGTCTGTGGGTGACGCGACCTGCTTGACCGCATGGAGTTGGTTTGGTCCGAAGTTACTGGTAATGCGAGCCATGACCTGATCCGCAGAGGGCGTTCCAGTGCCATTAGTTCCATCGGCCCAGAACAAAGATAGAGAGCCATCAAACTGATTCTGGAGACTGTACACCGAGATTGGAGAGCCAAAGCCATACTGCAAGGATATTAGGCGGTGAACTTGGATAAATTAAAGCCATTCCGTACGTTATTTGGCTTCAGGAGAAATGTCTGTGCAACGGCAAGAAATACTTATAATTTATGAGCATACACTGTAGTTTTGAGAGGGTGCTGGACGTACTTCCATATCCAACCGGCAACAAAAAGCCACGTAGGATGTTCAGCTATAGCATTGTCAATGCCATTGCGTGCAAAACTTTCCGTAGTGCTGTTTACTCACAAGGGAATGTTTAGAGAGGACGATCCAGCTCTTCCAGCATAGAATTGCAAGTTGCCGCAGGAACAGACTCCCTCCTGTTAATGTCATAGATGTCGCCGAGATGGATGGGAATTCGACAGGGTAACATAAGAAAGTTTATGTACAGAGGAGAGTAGAGTCGTCTGAAGGGAATTACTAACTTTGTATCCAGACCTACCATAGGCAGCCGACATAACTGCGCTCCGGCATAGGAGACGGCACGACATCGTGAGACGGAGAATGAGGCAAACTTCCCCACCTGTCGGAAAAAGTGCTGTATAGCCTGTATTAACCTGTCTTGCGCAAGTTCATACTTTTAGCTTCCAATGCTGTGCCTTGATGGGAAGAATGAAACCAAACGCCAACGGAAGGTCTGTGGAGACCTTCCGTCGGCTGTCACATGACTTCAAGTCTCACAGGTGACCGGGGATGTCTCGTGTATGTTGCATGCTTTTATGTTGTACACTCGTATTGTTATATGCTTAATGGCTGTATTAATATTGAGTCGCAACAAGTTCGGGGCGCAGCTAAAGAGTGGCGAAGCCACAGTTCAAGGTACACGTTCAGTCCCGGTAACCTGGTTCCTTAGTCTACACCTAATGCGGCTACCTTAAAAGGCACATTATATTCATTAAGTAGTCTGCATTTCTACTATGTCTATGTAGATATCTTGAATTCATCTCCGGAGTTTCTTGCGCTCCTTGTGTGTAGCGCCCTATTTTTTTTTTCAATCAGTGTGTTTGGGAGTTGTACTCAATGAAGACGATGTAATCTGATTGTCCCGCCTCACCTCTGGACGGACCGGGCCAGTAGATGAGACAGAAACGAACACACTGTACCACGATTATTCTTAGCTAGAACGAGATTCATCAGATGAAAGTGAGCGACACGGAGCGGCAGGAACGCGACGTAGACGAGCGTAGATGGTAACAAAAAAATCAACAAACAAAACACAGAACTGGGTCTGTAGACCTGGCTGTAAACCGCTTAATGGACGAGTTGGAAACAGACCCCGAGTGTCGTGCGATCCGATGGAAGATGTTGGACTGTATCTAGAGCATTAGAACTAGGAGTGGACACGAGCGCGGAAGCCGCTTACCCACAGGACTGCCCTGACTACCCACGGCCAGTACTAAGCCCAATCAGAGTGCCGCACACCGATGCAACCGGTGGGGTGGGACAAGCGGAGCGATGTGACGCATGAGTGTTCGAACACGCATGTGTGTGCTTCGTTAGCTAAGAAGCGCCCGCGACCTGCGATTTGCTAGGGCCACCTACCTTTTGATACGAGTAGAATGGGGAAAGAGTGTCTGAAGGTAGCCCCAACTTTTGGAGAATGTCGCTGATGCGTCGGAGTCGGTGCCAAGTGCGGGAATGACTCGATACTCATGCTGGAGTGCACGAGCGGGAAGCTGAGTGGGGCCCTATTCAATGAAGAAGACTGATTGTGTCTGCCAGGCAGGTCAGTGCCAAAGGAGAGGTACTCATTGCAGGAGGAGTGGAGGTCCACCGGAGGAGTTGCACCACAAATAAGTACTATTATGGTGGACGGCCAATGTACGGCGCAAACTTCATCATTCCCGCGTCACGGATGCAACCAATAATGAATGTACCATTCTGCCTGAAGAGACTAAATGATGCCTTGGTCGACGTCGTAATACTGCTGATCTTGCTTCTATCAAGGTCATACATGTTTGCGTTGAATGGTAGTATGCATCTGTAGTTCTGCCAGTGGACGTCTGGGTCCAACTCTGGGATGATTCTGACCATCTCTTGTGATATCTTTCCTTCCCGAGTCTATATAGTAAGTTTGCATCCTGAAAGGTATAATGTTTGGTTACTTATGGGACCAAGATCACCTCTTTCCACTTCTCGCCATCTGATTTCTGCCTAACGAACCTTGTCCTCCGGTTAGGCATAACCCCGAGTTCCACAAAGTCAACTTCAATGGGATCAATCAGAAGCAGCGCGAAGTTTCCTAGTGCTTCCTCGTATTCATCAGCGTCATACCCTTCCTCTCCAGGTTTCGGAACTTTGACAGGCCACTTCTCTGCATCGCTGTAAGAATTCATCGGAGAACCGGGAATGGGCCTGCACCATGATGCACGCATGTGGGCACCAATATTGTCAAATTGCTTCCTCCGCTCGTCCTCCCAGTTCCATCCCTGACCCTTGAATGCATCATACACCTCTCCCACACCCTGGATTCCTTTCTGCTCGGCAAGTTTGGGCGAAGGGTAGATAGCCGCACGCCCCGAGATGCGGAATTGTTCATTCGTGGCTTTGGTCCAGAAGTTCGCTTCCACGCGGCGGCTGGAGCTGGACTTGATCTGAGTGACTTTCGAAGTACGAATATCGGTGGTTGTGAGGAGAAGCGGTAGAGAAGGCAAAGAGGGATGGATAATATGATCTCGGAGGACAAGGCTGCGAACGTATGGAGTGGTGTTGACGTCGGTAGTTGCGAGCTGGAAGACTGCAACAGACGAACCGTTTCATCAGTAGGGAGGTTGGTAATTAGAAGGCTTACTATTTTTCATTCCTTCCTCTTTCTGCAGAGCATCTTTGAGTGCAGCATGCCAGCGTGCAGTGCGAGCTCCCATCATGAAATAGTTGTGTCTTTGCCTAGCGCTTAGCAGCCTTTAGACTCAAGGTCATCCCGGAGCCAGGTCGGGCCGGCAGATCAAAGTCACGTCTATAACTTATACTTAAGTACATACATACATAGCATAGATTTACTAGCTAATTTGACAGACAAAAAATAGACTTAGCCGTGTGTGCAACACATCTATGTGCGCGCCTTTTTCGCAGCTCCACCATCGTTTTCTTCAGACCCTTCATCGATTTCGTCCACATAACGTTTCAAGCGGCCACCAGAAGTAGTAGACTGGCTATCATCTTCGCCCGCATACTCGTTGTCGCTGTTTTCACCAGTTATGGGGACAGTAGAAGTGGGGGACTCGTCCTCCTCATAGTATTCGTCGTCATCATCCTCGTCTTCATCTTCTCCCGCAGCAGCTAAAGTTGACGTGCCATTCTGAAAGAGTTGCGTGGGCTTCCATGAAGACAGAACAAATGTGGACGTACCTCGCCAACCAGTAGCGCCGTCAAACTTGCTTGCTTCTACACCACCGGTTAATTCTCTCGCAAATTAAGGACAAGGACAAGCATACCCCCGCTGCGGCACCTCTGTCCCCTTGCTCTTCTTCTTCCTCTTCTTCTTCTTCTTCTTCAGAATCACCATGATGATCGAAGCCCTGTTACCATGTACATTAGTGGAGCGATTGTTATTCGGAAAGAAGAGCGAGTTTATGAAAAAATAAGCATGAGTCGCTAGAACTTCATCAGGAAATAGTTCGCGAACCTCAACCTCATATTCGTCACTCTCCTCCCCTTCGTCAACCTCCTCTGGCCCCTCTCCGGGGACAGTAGGCTCCAATGTAGGCTCAGCGGACATTTTCGGGGCTTTAAAGGCGTACAGCGAGGAGCCTTAATGGATTTAGTTCAACCGTAGTTGAATGTCAACGATCGACAAGAAAGGGGAACCGAAGAGAGGAATTGGCGCCTTGGTTAAATAGAGGAATGGTGATTCTCACCGTCAGGTTAGGTAGCTGACGAACGTTCAACGGTCCTGTGCTCAACACGTCGCACGCTTAGAAAAGGTTGCCTTTCAGAGGGGATTACTGTCTTTGGATAAGGCGGGAGGTTGCTGTGGGGGGTTGTTAATCTTACACTTTTTTATATATGGGACTCGATCTCATCATCAAACTTTCATGCAACCAGTAGTATTTAGAGCTGCGTTCCACTCTGCTTATCGCTGCTTTATCCACGACGCTAGCACAATTTTCGATGAGTGTCTAGAGTTTTGTGGTGACAAGTACTATAAAATCTGCAATGCAGAACATCTGAATCGAAAACGTCGAGACGTCCAAGTTGTTGACTTTATTAGAAGGAAAACGGTTATCTTTGCTGGGTAATGGCGTTGAACTCTGCCACTTGACGCTTTCCACGCCGCCATTACCTGTCAACTTTAGGCCACTCCTTGTTTTACACACATGTAAAGCTCTAACATAGAAGTTGAGAATCGATTTTTCTGCATGTACCATTTCTATCATAACTAGCTTATAGATGATACCGATGGCTATCAAGCCATCGAACATCTGAAATTTCCCATGGTTCTTGGCTAACCTCACAACATTCAACAGTGAGCACTGATCGCAAGTGGGCTGCGCGATTTTGGACGATGCCGACAACATAGCATGGACTTCAAATTTCAAACTTGTGGCTTGCAAGTTACTACCGGAGATTACATAACTTGGCGTTTGTTCACATGCGGGTCAACACCAAGCCATTTTCCGCATCAACTTTGTGGTCTCGCTTATATTTGCTACATGTTGAAAATTGAAATCATGCAATCATACTCCCCGAATACGGCGCAAACGGCTGACAAGTTACTGTTACATAACTTGTCAACCACTTGCGCCGTATTCGGGGGTATGATTGCATGATGACAAAGCTTCTGCTTTCAATTTTCAAAATGTAGCAAATATGGCAGCTCAATTCTGGTATGAAATTCAGGTTTTCTGTGGTGAATTAACTGGAGACAGGTATACTGGATATCGCGGAGACAAAGATATGGAAACCGGTACAAAACCAGCTCACGGACGCAGCTGCATTGACTGTTCGTAGTGAAGCGAGCCGTATTTTTTTGCGCTTTAACTATCCCGCTAAACGCAAGGTCGCTGATATCTTTGAACGCATTAGGGATGAAGAAACGCAATCATTGATGACCTGCCCGCCCCTGACGTCAGATGGTTCGTCACCCCTGTTTAGGAGTTGTCACCCAATATACAGGGGCTTGCTGCACTCTGGGTTTAAGAGAGGTGTCTTTCGCGAAGTACCTAATTCTCTCTCGCATTCAGACAAAATGTCACTTCTCAATCCCGTCCGGTGGTTTACCTTGAGTGCGTCGAAATTTCCTAGTCGAATACTTGCTCATCTTCATAATAGTATTTATTTTACTCCTTGCGATCGTGGTGCTTGGCGTGAGTGGCCACCTCCTCGCTATCAGACCTCATCACTACTGGCGGTTTGCGGCGCTTGCAGTCGCAGTATCCTCCATTACGATACTCACATTCCCCATCATGTGCGCTGTTTTTATATCTGATCGGCTAATTCTGTCTTATTCCTGCAAATTTCAGTATCATACTTAGCCTCACTGGTTTAGGCACTTTCTTTTTGATAGGCGAGGCCATCTGGCTGAGTATGTGCCTACTGACTCTTAAAGCTATCCTGCTGACATTCACTGGCTGTTTATTAAGCTATTATGTGGATTCTCTGGCTCTCAACCGGAGCTGATGCCACACATGCCTCCCGTAGACGCTTCACCAGCGGAGCCTGCAGTTTCTGTACGCCATGACCCTAAAATAAGTTGTGCTGTTCTGATCACATCGTTTCTGCGCTCGTCTTTTTCCAGTTACGACCTTCGGTAACAAGACTTGCAATGAGTTCAGGGTCGTCGAAGCTTTCTCCTACATCATTTTCATCATTCGTGCGTCTCTCCCCCGCCTCAATTTTCAGTCTCTGAGTGTGTTTTTGTAGTGTTCTTCTACTCGATTGCGTTACTCGTGCTTGCCCTCACCCGTTCAGATAACGGCTCGTCTTGGGGAAGGCGGAGAGATGCGGCTACGCGCGGAGGTCCCGAGACCGGGCAGGTTAAACCTGCGCAAGTTAACCAAGGCCAGCAGCAACATGTTGCTACACCGGGTTACACAACTGACGTACCTCAATAACCGACAGGCGCAACAACTTAAAGAGGCTGGCGTTAAAATTTTCCCCGAGCCCAAGCCGTTCCACACGTAATTTCTACGGGATAAGCTTGCAAAGTAGTGTCCTTTTGGCTCATATGTAATACTATTGTAAATTTTGTATGCGTATTACTCGTCTAATCTGTACACGTACTATCACACAGATTTTCTCTAGGCGTCTGTTTTCTATAGATTTGGTGCGGTATCGACCAACGAAGCTCCATGTTATGACATCACTCTCTGGCGTGTCCTAACTTGGCAGATCGGACCTGTAGTATTTCTTGGCGGTTTCATATGCCTCTAGAAGATTTACGATAATAGGGGCAGCTCCAAATAAGTCAAGATACGGCGTTGTGGCTGCACCGCGACTTTCCTTGTTCTCGTCTTATCAAAACGGTGCACTCGCACGTACATGTACACCGTGATACTGTTTTCGTCAATATTCACCTCCATATATTCAGATCGCTGTCATTTAGATCATGCTTCTAGTATGCGGAACGGTATTGTCACTGATCGTGAAAGACGGCCCCACACCTATCAGCAGTTATGCTAGTCAAGCACTCACTTGCAGGTATGCACGAGGCCAAGTCGTACGATGGAAGATGACATGATCAAAATGCAACTTGATTGTACCTCGCGCTCCAGATCTGTTTGACGCTACGCATCGTCGTTGCAAACTACGCGTTGCATTCAAATTCACCAGACATGTAGATCATTTTGAACTCGCACGGTGTCTGACAGTTATCAGCGAACGGTGTACGGCAATTCGGGCCTCAATTATCGGGAGATCATCATTGATTAAATATCCTCGGCTCCACGTGTCTGACGGATACCTCCGCGATGACTCTTCTTGTTGAACACGTTGCGCGATGGCCACCCGAGGTGGAGGCGTCCTTGCCTGTTCGCAAGCATCCATAGAACATCTACGAATATGATGGAAGTATGCGGGTGCCCTGTGTTTCCATCTGTGCATTGGCCCGAGCTTCGTAGGGTGCGTATTATGCTGAATGGTGAGCCCTATTGGACGACCGGCCCCCCTTACTCACGCAGCATGTCAAGACAAGAAGATTATCACAGGATAGATGCCTGTTTCCGTACTGCTACGTTATCAGCTACGATAAAGCTGTAATTGCTGCGCAGTTCGGAACCGATGCTGTACAGTAACATACAGCTCAGGCTGCGTTCTAGTGCGTGTGATACGAGTTCTGAAGAACGGAAGTTGCAGAGACGCAGCGCCGCTTTTAGCAGCCTATTACATACCGAGAGAATGCACGGTGTTCATATTCGCGGCACCGGAAACTTTGCAGATGGGCATATTCTAGGAGTCCAAAATAGGTGCCATTCCGCGACAAATATTATCATCGAGTTCGATTATTCAACAGAAACGATGAACAAGATTTGGCGCTGGGAGGATCAGATGTTGCTAGCGCGGGGCAATAGCTTATAAGCTAAGTACATAGGCCTATTTTAAGCACTCACTAGTAGATGGGGATGGATGGGTTTAGATGGGCGTTATGATCTGCGGCGTGCGCAGCACCCTCATCCTCTACAGGATGTGAATTTCTTGGAGGAAGAAGCACCGGGAGAGAGTACGCCCGATGTGGATGATGCGCATCTGTAATGTCATAGGCCTGTCTCGTCCCTTACACTTGGAGTGAGTGCTGGGCCTGAAGGGGAACTGTGGTGTTGGGCGCTCGCAAACTTCCGTGATTGTGTTATCTCCAACGAGATCAAGGTTTTCTGGCATAAAGCATGGGCATGTTTCATGCGCTGTCTAGTTCTCATTGGATTTTGACTTGCCAGTGACCGGGCCCTGGAGACGAGTGGGTATTTTGGGCCGTGGGCGGTTGGATTGGGAAGGTGTTGGGCTTGCTTGTGCGACTGCTGAGGCTTACATAGTATATATGATACTCAGGATTGATTGGAAGCCTTCTAATGGATGGAAGAAAGTCCATGCGGAAAGAGGGAGACAAAACGGAGGGATGTTGAGTTTTGTACGGCAGCCAAGCACGGCCAGACAAAAACCAGCCCGGGTGACTTGTTGTTTTCAAGTCATCCAAGCAACCCCAAGCAACGTTAACCAAGCGAACTACACGCAACAGCAGCAGCCGCAGCTCAGCAGTACAAGCAACCAGCTACCTTTTTTCTCTCCCAAAGTCAATTCAAATCCTGACCAAGCCACTCTCATTTATACCTTTTTCTTATACTACCGGCTAGTTTGTGCAGTTTGAACACCGTCCTTGCACAGCTACAGCCTCGAGGCAGGATCTGAACTCAGTTGAATTCCCTCAACTGGTCATCTCCTTCAAACGTTCAGTCCACGTTTACTGCAAGGTCGATCGAGTATTTACACCCAATCATAGTACCTGACCGGCATCGTTCACCGTCTCGTCATCTTTTTGCTTTCCCCCCGTGGTCTCCTCGTGGCCTTTCACGCCAACGCCGCGCGACGATTGCCCATAATATCTCCCGCCTTAATTAATCGATCTCTCTTCTGTCACAGAATCCAACTCCCTTTGTCGTCCTCTCGCCTGTCACCTCTCTTCCTCCTCCCCTCCTGCATAGCATAGCCCTTCCCCTCGCATACCCACGCACAACCTCCTTTTTCAATCTCATTCAGGACTTTTAGAGACCTCTTTTTTGTTAAAGGTCTCTTCACCTTTCTCACTTTTTATCCCTTCGGATGCCTGGCGTAGCCGCCACCATTTATCAGCGCGGTGACTCAAAGAAAAACTTCAAGTCCGTCCTTGGCTTCGGGTCTTTCAACAGAAGCCGTTCCTCAGTCGACTCGTACCTCCCCCGACAGCCAAGTAGAATCAGTCTTGATACTACCAGAAGCTTCCAATACAAACGCAAGTCCCGTCAGGAGCGCCCCAGTGTCACCGACGTTTCCTCCGATTCACTTTCTAGTCCCCAGCACGCACATCAGGAGCATATTCAGAACCACGAACACGACTCCAATAACCCCGTCCGCAGTATGAAGTCCATAGACACCGCTCATACCCGTCCCATCAGGAGACCCCCTGTAAGAATTGATGTCCAGGAAGGTCCCTGGAGCGTCAGCGTTGCTGAGACGCCGCATGATGCACACTCGTATAGCATTTACATAAAGAGTGAGTCTCTAATCTTCCCACTCTTTCGCCACTTTTCGGTCGGACGTGTCATTTCCTACGCGTCTTAATTCCTACTATTACCCGAGGTATTCGGGTTGCCACTCCGTATGCACTCGAAAAGAGTCATGTGAATTGCGCCCAGCCTTTATTTCCTCGAATCATTCTCAATTGCCATCCATGTCCTTGACGGCTAACCATATCCCCTCTTCCTCAGCTTCCACGCACAACCTCACCCTCACTCGCACAGCCACAGAGGTGGTCGAGTTGCACGCTAAGCTCGCAGATACCGTCCCAGGCACCAAACTCCCCAAGTTGCCTATAGACTTGACCGCTATCCCCGTTCAGCCCATCAAGCGCAAATCTACTTTCCTCAACACTCTTTCTCGTTTTGCATCCCCCTCCAACAAAGTAGCACGCACGGTCTCTACCCGGATCGCAAGTGCCAGTTCTAATTCCAACGCCGTTGTTTCTCACACGCACGACATTGGCGACCCTTTTACGGAGGCGGGCACCCTGGGATCCGGGGGAAACATGATCACGAGCCTAGCGGCATATCTGACCACCATCGCAAATGAGACAGCATTCCGACAGGCTCGAGCATGGAAACGCTTTGTACGCGTGCGGACCGATGACCTCGAGAGCGTACGTGTAGAGCGCGCGATCAAGCGTGTGCGCTCTGATCTGGCTGCGCACGTGAGCCCCAAAGTCACGAACGATGTTAGCTCAGACAACGTCAGCGATATCGAGGTGGATGGCTTTGATGGCGCTGCAAATGAAGTCAGCCTAAATGATCTAAGCAAGAACGACTTGAGGGAAGAGGGGATCAAAGAGGAGGAAGAGGATACGGAGTCTACTCCTGTTGGCGATGAGGGTCAAACCCCTGCTCTGGAAGACCCTCCTGTTAGCGGAACTAATGCGGGGACAGTTGAGGACGGTGCCGTTGTGGAGGAAGCAGTTGTCCCTGCACCCATAGAGACAGACCTAGCAAGTATCAACGGAGTCGACGAAGAAGAGCCAATTGTCTCCACGCCTGTTGCAGATATCCACGCCTCCCGGATACCTCGCTCCCATTCCGCCGATCCCGATAAAGCCAGCCGTCTCTCGCGTGCATACACCTCATCGACGCTGCAGGATGGTACGAGCTCCCAAACGGGCGATGATTCCTCGATAAGCACCAACACTGGACGACGTAATAAACGTTCCAAATCGACGGACCCGAACAAAGAACTCAAGAAGCGTTCTAAGCGCAAGGTCGTCATCGATGACTTCGAGATGATGCGAGTCCTCGGCAAGGGTTGCGCAGGCAAAGTTCTGCTTGTGAGGCACAAGACGAGCTCGGATCTGTACGCCCTGAAGGCAATCACGAAGCGCCATGTATTAGCGCACCAGGAGCTGCAGCATACGTTGACCGAGCAAGCTGTGCTCAAGCGGATGGCAGCAGAGTCGAAGGACCCATTCGTCGTCAAGCTCTGGTGGAGTTTTCATGACAAGGAGAATTTATTTTTGGTCATGGTATGCTTCTTCATATAGTGCAGAAAACGCGCGTTAATGGCGTTTTTTCCCCTAGGACTTCCACCCAGGCGGTGACCTGGCCACGCAGCTTGCACGTTGGGGTAGATTGGGTCGAGACCGTGCCCGCTTTTATGCCGCGGAGATAGTGGAAGGTGTTGAAGGGCTGCATGCAGCCGGTGTCATCTACCGCGACCTGAAACCTGAAAACATCCTTATCGGTGCCGATGGGCACATCGTGCTGACAGATTTTGGCCTTTCAAAAGAGTTCCCACGCCGTGTAGCGGCGATGACTGCACCCCCCACTCCATCGGGGACGCGGGGCGAGTTTTACTCAGCTCCAGGCAGTGAGCCCACAACGCCGCCCTGGATGAAGGGCGAGAAGACCCATGACATGACAATGGGATGGCACGGGCAGACTGTTGGCTCTATGGACGCAACAACGACTTTCTGTGGCACAGCAGAATATTTGGCTCCGGAAGTCATCCAAGGGCTGCCATACAGTTACGAGGTCGACTGGTGGAGTTTTGGCACGATGCTTTATGAGATGTTGACCGGAATTGTAAGTTTCTTGACTGTGTGTTTCTGCGTTTGCTGACAGGGTACCAGACGCCATTTTGGGCGAATAACCACTCCGATATGTATGTGAGGGTGTTGCAGGACGAACTGCAGTTCCCTGAGGATAGAGCGATTGACCAGGATACGAAGAGCCTGATTCGAGGGGTGGGTGACACTTCAGCTTCATGATAGCCGCAAGGCATTTATAGTCACCCTTACACAGCTCTTGCAACGAAATCCTGCACTCAGGATGTGCGAACCGCGGATCAAGCGGCACCCGTACTTCTCCATGATGTAAGTTAATGACACTTCTTCATAACCCCTACCCAATATTGATTTCCTTCTTTTCAGTGACTGGTCGCACGTGTATTACAAGCGCTATATACGTCAGTCATCTTCTCTGCTACAATAGATAGACTTGCTTACTCAAAGTGTTATCCCTCCAGCCCCCTATATCCCACCCATCGATCCATCTAATGCAAGTGATACCCAGAACTTCGACGACGCATTCCTGGACATGGAGCCAGTGATCGACGACCCGAACGACCAGGATCAGACTGATACAGACCGCGAGCAGACGGATGCTGAGCCCACGGATGGCGAAGACTCCAACACGACGCCCTCGCACTCGCGTAGCCCATCAGTGCATCCCAATGATGAGACTGTCGATGTCTTCGACGGGTATTCGTTCAAGGGCCGGCATTCTGTTATTCTAGATGATGACGATGATGACGCCTCTGGAGAATCTGGAGGGGAAGTGACTGATGAGGAAGAGATACCCGACGTCCTTACGCTGGACATCCGCACAGATATCGTGAATACCCCAGAACCCATAGAAGTTGAAGAGATCACGCCTGTTGTCGATCAAGAAGTTCCAGAACCAAAGACTCCTGAAGCAAGACCGCAGATCTTGCTCGAGGATCAGCCTGCGGAAATTATTCAGCTGCAGGAGGACTCCGTTGCAACACCGGTCGAGTCTGTTACACCATCGGAGCAGATCGCTACTCCTCGCATGGAATCACCAGTACCAACCACTCCCATATCGCCTCCTCAAGATATTGCGCCACTTCCACTGCCCAAGGATATGAAGCCGAAGGTCGTGAAACCAATCGCCACTCGGGGTACCTATCGTGCATCGCGTAATCGCCGAGAAAAGTCTGGTGTGCCTGCACTGGACCGCTTCCTCTCTGATGGCCCTGATGAAGAAGAGGGCCTCACAGAGAAAGAGGACGAGGACGATGACTGGGACTTCGTTGAAGCTGGGGACGGCGAGGACCGCAATGGCACGAAGGGCACCTTGTTTGCTCGCGGTGTCGTTGACCGGTACCGGCTGGCAGTATTCCGTAAAGCGTCAACCCCTACGCAGCGGACTGGCGGACGCTCATTTTCTGGTATATCAAAGGAGTCTGACGTCCATGGCACTGACCTGGGCGACTCACCCAGTCCATCTGACAAGCATCGTCGTGGACGTGCACCGGGGTTGAAGTTCCGAAAAACACCCAAGCAGTTCCTCCGTGCAAAGTCTCCGCCATCATCGTTTTCCACCAAGTCTGGTACCCTCAAAACCCTCACACCCTCCACATCCGCCACACTATCATCTGCATCGAGTGGTGGCCTCCTATCGCCTTCCGTGTCGGGGACGAGTTCAACACCGATGTCTCCGTCGCTCAAATCGAAAGAGTCGGCAACGTCGGTCGGCGAAAGTCTATCGTCAGATCAGTCGAATGGTGATACGATACCAGAAACCCTTATTTCACCTGAATCGACGAGGGGACCTTCAGTTGCTCTTGCCGAAGAGCCCGAGAAGCTTAAGAACAAAAAGCTCAAGAAGTATAAAGAAGGGGCAGAGAAGATGCTGTCCCTCTTTGCTTCTCCTCGTCAATCATCATGATCCAGACGACCGCAGGCCCGGTCCCTTTTCTTGTGGCATTCTCAGAGTCAACCAATAATCTTGTATCCTTCATCTCAAAACCCATTATCACTATGCATTGCCTCACATTACTTACCCGCACTCTCCTTCATCGTCGTTTTTTTTATCAGTTCATCAAGGATGGTTGCGCGACTAGAATCGCGACCGATTTTCTTTTCACTTCAGTATGGACCTGGGTGCTTTTTTACGTTTTAATTGCTTGCGTCTTTCTGTCGTTACTTGCATTACTGTCTTGCTGCGGATTTCAATCGTATTCATCCCAATAATCGGTTGAGTTGCTATTTCTTTTTTGGCCAGGTCGAGTCAGACCTGGAGATAGCACGTAGCCTGAATACAGTCACAACACATTAATAACCCGATTTTCTTTACTACACAAAAAAAAGCTGTCTGCCACTTAGTTTGAAGCTGATTAGAAGCCAAGCAAGGTTATTACGATACACGACAGCAGAGTGCTTGCCCACGGACAGCAACCTCTTTGACAACTGAAAGCAACGGCTCAGCGATACTCGCATTAGCTTTGCTGGGCGATGTGGTCGTCTGAAAATCTACCACCCGTGGGCGGCAAGGCGATGCAGCCAGAGCCTCTCTAGCAAGCGCAACTTGGGCTTTTCCTAGTTCTCTGGCCAGAATCATCTGTGCCTAATAAATATCAATGAGGGGAGATAGGGAGAGTCATCGTTTAGGTTCCAAGGCAGGTACGCGTGATCAGACCACTCCATCCAACACGAGGGTCTTCAGACGGCGGGAAAGTTACTGGGATGGAGGATATGACATAGACGGAAGCAGCCGTGAGGTGAAGATGTTGTGGTAGGAGTAGGTTCGATAGGGAAGTCCGAGATGTTAGAAATACACCCAACGTGTACACGAGAGAGATTGGGTGCACTGAGTTTTCCAAGATCTGATAAGCAGCATTCCAAGGTTTTCAACTGGAGTGTGTCCAACAACCTGGTTTTCCAGTTGCATACGGATGACTCAAACGTCACCGTTTCCCAGTGCCTTCTCTCACAAAGGAGGATCTGAGGATTCGGCTCCGAGTCAGGGATACCACTAGGCCCCAATTTGAATCTGACCGCTGCGCCCACGGACGGTCTGGTTACTATGCGAAGGGTGAGAGGCTGATCTCCAGAGCGGAAAAGCCAAGATTGCAGCAGAGACGGAAGGAATGGATTCAATGGCTCATCGCCCGGGAAGGTCAACCTGGATACGTGACCAGACCCCTGTCGTCGAATGTGCAACAAGTCGCCAACAGCGGCATACCCGGGCAAGGAGTAGGGGAGGGATGGAAAAGTTGACCGAGAAGATATATCCGCACCAAAGGCCCGGGGCTACACGATCATGATATTGAAGAGAGAAGATATGATACTAGGATAGTCCGAGTCTGGCACGTTGTGAACAATGAGTAAGAATATTCGCTGTAGAAGTTCCACCGGCAGATGATGGATGAGATGTTCTGGGTGGTTCAGCTTGACCGTGCTCTTCTTTCGTCGGTTAGGTCAAAGCAATAACCTTCTCAGGTTGGGCCTGTGAATATCGTTCGGTTGAGTTTGTTGCACCATTGAAGCAGATCGCCATTCCTCGCAAGAAATTGCCAACTACACCCACGTCGCCTCCTCAAGATATTGACTGGCCAAGGACGCGAAGTCGAAGGCGAGAGAATCATAGTATGCCTGCGCTGAACAGCTTCCTTTCTGATGAAGAAGAGGGCCTCACGGAGAAGTACAATGTATGTCACGATGGGATCGGGTTCAACTCTAGTCTGTTGATGAATACAGCAAGGTCCCTTACATACACGTGAAAACCTGTCATAAAAGAATCCTATCTGCACATCGTCAACTGCCCTAGAGCCTGATTTGAAGCCATGCAAGGCTGCTAATCGCACAATGCTCGACGGCAAAGCACTTCCCCACGGACGGTAACCTCCTCGACAAAAGAGAGTAATGGCTCGGCGATGGCTGCGTCGACTTCGTTCAGCGGCATGGGCGTCTGAAAATCTATCACCTGCGGATAGCAGGGCGTAGCCGCCAGAGTAGATATGATAAGCGCAACTTCGGCTTTTCTCGGTTCTCCCGCCAGGGTCAATTTCTGCCACATGGGAAGTTGGAGTCTCTCGAATAAGGCCATGAATTTGGGTCGAATCATATAAGGGTATTCGAAGATGGAGAGAGTCATCGATTGGATTTTAAGGCAAGTACGTGTGGCCAGGGGACTTTCAGATGGAGGAAAAAGACGATCCACTATGAGGGTCTGCAGGTGCGGGAAAATCACTGCAGTGGAACATATGGCATGGACAGAAGCATAGTCGAGGTGGAGATATCGTATATTTGTGGTGGTAGGAGTAGGTCCGGCGGGGACGGCGGGGACATAGGAAAAACCCCTGATGCGTAGGCGAGAGAGGTTTGGTGCATTGAACCTTTTTAGATCTGAGATGTTGCACTCCAAGTTTCTCAACCCGGGTGTGTCCAATGTGTCCAACTTGACTTCCCATTCGCGTATGGATGACACAAAAGTCACCATATCCCAACGCCCTCTCTCAGCAAGGAGGATCTCGAGCAGTTGAGAATTTCCCTCCGAGTCTGGGAGACACCGAAACCGTCTTCCGCATTTCACTATGAGCGGTCGGGAATCTATGCAAAGGGTGAGAGGCCGATTCCCAGAGCAGGAAAGCCAAAATTGCAGCACAGACGGAAGGAACTGCCCCAATGGTTTGATTCCGCCTGGAAGTATGACCTGGACGCGCGACCATAACCCGGTCGTTGAACATGCAACGGCTCGCCAAAGGCGGCACACCCGGGTGAAGAGTAGGGGAGGGGCGGCAAAGTTGACAGAGATTACGTATTCACGCGGAGAAGTATATTCAAATGAGAAAATGCTAGGATAGTCTGACCCATTTAAGTTGTGGACAATGAGCAAGAATATTTGCTGCAGAAGTTCCGCCGGCAGACAATGAAGGTGGGGTTCCGGGTTGGTGGGGGAGAGCCCAGCATCGATCCCTTGCAGAACCTCCATACTCTTCGTGTCCAAGGCGTACTAGTAGTACTTACCAGCAGATGCTCCAGTGCGCAACGAAGGAAGTTTGGCAAATTTTCAAGTTGCAACTTGAACCTGAGGTAACAAACAAGTAACAAATAGGTATAAATGAATAAAGTGAATAAAGCCACAAGTACTATTAGAAGGAACGACTTCCCTCGTTTATAAAGGTCTGGCTAGGGGAGACACTACGTTGACTCTGCAACGTCTCGCCAAAGGTGGCACACTCGGGTGAAGAGTAGTAGGGGTGTGGCGGTGAAGTTGGTCGTGATGGCACACTCGCGCGAGTACAGTCAGCCTGAGCACCATATTTATTGTCAATTTTAAGTGAGAATATCAGGATAGTCCAGCACGTTGTGAACAACGAGCAAGAATATTTTATGTAGAAGTTCTACTGGTAGACGATGGATAGAGGGCTCCGGGTCGACGGGGGAGAGCATCATGTTGTCGATCCTCTTTGCCTGAGTCTTCTTTCCGAAGATTTTCAGGTGCAAGCGCATAAGCAGAGCGCCATAGCTGGTGCACGACGAGAATCAGGTGCCTTGGTTGTTGAATGTGGAAAAATATTGATCTGCAGATAAACAAACAAGCATAGATGGATGAAACTGAGGTTTTCCTTACGTACATAAGTTTGGACGAGCTCGAGCATGTACATACTATGGAAAACCAAACCTGATCTGATCCAGATAAAAAAAGCTCTCCGCACACTCATTTGGAGTCCGTATTGAAGCCATATGGGGTTTCAATCGCTAATAGCATGTGCCGACTTCCAGTCGCTGTGAGCACTGAGTGATTCTGCACGGACTAGTAGAGAACAGGCTCACCTTCAATGAAACCATCCATTCCACCTGCATCGTAACATTCACCTGGGTAGAAACTGCACATGCCTATATGTGGATAAGGTTGGGAAAGGGCTCTCCTCACACCCACTAGCCGGTATGCAAGATTTGAATGGCTAATGGCATGTTGAACGACAGCAGATCAATTCCCCATGGACAGTAACCTCTTCAACGAATGAGAGCAACGGCTCAGCGATACTCGCATCAACTTTTTCCGGTGGTGTGACCGCCTCAGGCTGAAAGTCTACCACCCACAGGTGG
>LVVM01004351.1:2367-20727 GCA_001882365.1 Rhizopogon vesiculosus | reverse complement strand
TGGCTGCCGTTCGACTCGCCTTAGTAGTCTTGCGACGGCCGACATATCACTTACTAACGAAGGAATGGCAGCCTTATAATACTGCGTGGTCTCCTACGACATATCTGCGAAGACTGTCGTTCCTTGATTAGCCTCTCATATCCCATAGGAAAGAAAGACAGACAGTTTTCATGTGTGTGCAAATGATGGTTGATCTCCTATGACATATCCATGAAGATGGCCACTCCTTCACTAGTAGCCCTCACTAGCCTCTCATAAGCGCCAGAACCCAGATGGGCCAGTACCGCCGAGTAGCTGTCCACTAAATATAAACCAATTGCAATATCAATGGAAGGGTATCCTGCTTTGATGATTGAGGGCCTGAGCAGGTTTGTCGAGGTGAGGGGGGCGACTCGGAGTAGGCTGGTTTGCTGTGAGGCCGTCCAAATGAATTTCCGGCGACTTTGCATAGTTTGGTTGACGGGGGCCTCGCTACAGACTCGGGCCATTTTCCACATGAGTCTCCGAGATCTTTAACGTCAGCATGGGAAATCAAGTTGTTGGCCCAATGACCAGGGGGCCCAATGTCGGGTTTCCACGAACTAGTTTCATGCTACTAATAGTATCAGTAGTCGTCATCCACAGCATCTCATTTCCTTGCAATAGCCTGCCAACCATGTCCGTCAAACAAATCACGTCTCACAGCCAGTTCATGTCCGTTGTAGGCACTTTCATAGCCATTAGCATGATACCCGCAGCTCACCGCAGTCACAATCAGATGATGGAAGAGGGGAAGACAGCGTTCGTAGACTTCGTCTCTGAAAGGTGTCCCTACTGCAAAGCCATCGACCCCACCTTTCACGAGCTTGCAAGCAAGTTCTCCTCAGACAAAATCGAATTTTACACCATTGACGGCGAAAAACTCGATGATGTAAGCTTTGAAGTTGGCGGGATAACAAATGTAAATATTAGGTGTTTGTGGATGTACTCATGATCGTCTGCTGACCGTCGGTCCGTGCGCGCTGCCCAGTATCCTACTTTCATTGCGTTCAAGGATGGGAATAAGATGGAGGAATCGACGTTTGGCGCTGATCGGGAGAGGCTGCAGGTGCGTTGGCAGCATACGAATGGAGGCCACTTCATCACTCTTTACTAGAAATTCGTGGAGAAATACTGTTCACCATAAGGACAATTCACAAGTAATGCTCTTTGACTTGATAAATGTCTTGTCTCCTAGGCATCTATGAATACTGGGAGCTGCTGCAAGTCCTGAACTCGTTCTTGGTCCAGGGTGACTCGGAATGAGGTCGGCATTTAAAATGTTACGAGGTTATCCTCATGGATCCGAGCACAGGACGTGAACTTCTGCGCCGCAGGCCTTTTGCCGTTCGGCACCAAAAGCATAGCAGTCCAAGTCTTACTGCGTTGCAGGGTCCCTGCTGTATCGTCTGGATGCAATAGCTACTCTCGGCCAACAACGGTGAGGTTCAACCCGACAACACTATTTTTAGAGACTCCCTCCGAAAGTTTCATGCCATCTAGACTATAGATTACTGGTATGTAAGTCTCTCACTCGTTGCTATGTATGCTACTTATACTTACACTTGAAGCCGGGGTGAAGTAAGCAAGGTACTGGATGGACGGCCGTGTTTTAATACTTGTCGTGTGTCCATCATGATTGCCATGGCTTGCACATAATTCGTTGGTATGCTGAAGTAGTCTGCCATAATTGTATCACTGAGCATTTCCATTGACTACAGTGTATTCATTGTGCTGGGTCTATGCTAGTTCCGGTTCCTTGAGGCCTTATGGTTCATCTCGAAACAGGATTCATGGGATGGGTAATTTGTGCCGCAGGCCGAAAATTCTGAAAGAGAATGCGCAGGTCAGTACAAGTTTGTTCCCCGACTTATGTAATTGATTAAGCATTGGGCAAGTTACGTTACATGTCTAAACTTTTCTCGGCGCCGTGATACTACCGCATCAGGGGGTGGCGTTACTCGCGCGGTTGTCACTCACAATGAATCTGATGCGGCTAGTCGCTTGGAGTGCTCAGATTCGGCGACGGTGCATGCGGTGTCACCTCCTTCGCACAACACCACAACTCCGAGAGGCCAGAGTGGTATGCGATTCGTCATTCCTAGATGATGCTCATAGATTTACTAAGTTAACAGACTGTATGTCGCGGTCATGTCCCGCTAAAACGAGCCCGAAAAAGCATGTGACGCGGTTATGCGAAGAATCAAAGGCGATGAATGATGAGGAACGCAGTTTGCTATGAATATTGCCAAGTACTGCCACGGTGCTAACCTTGTCAAGCTATAAGTATCGCAGAAAATTTCCGACGTTTATTTATGAAAGTCATCTCTCAACTTAATCTCCTCTTTTGTCTGCATTCTCCGTCATGTCCACCTTCTCATCGCGCTTCTTAACCAAGAACCAGGCAGTAAGCATTCCGACGTGCATTGACGGTCGGGGGCATCACTTACGTCTAACTACTCATAGAATGGCTCAGCGTCTTCAAATTTCGAGATCACTTCAAACGACTCTGGAACAATGAAGGCTTTAGCACTAATTAAGGACCTCGTAAGTGAATAATTCGAATCACATACCGCTGAGGACTAACGTGTTCAGATAAACCGCTCCGCGGAAGATATTAATGAGTCTACTGTTGTTCGTTTTGTACAGTCACCTCCTAAGACAGCATTCTGACGCTTCCCTGCAGTCCGCCGCCATTGATGCCATCAGTCATTCAGGTGCAATTGATGACCGCAAGATGCTTGTGAGTTCCCAACTGATCAAAAGCCCCGAGCTTCTTAACAATTGTCTTGTCTCTCAAGCTGGAACACTTGCTTTCATTTATGGCCAATCATCCTTCAGGGAAGGTTTCGGGTTTGGCCCGGATTTTCGTCATTAAGAATCGTAAGTAATAAATCACTGAGTCTGGATATGACCACAAATTCTGCCGTAGTGTATAACGACCTCGCACACCCGCCTGCTACTTACATTGGACCGGAATATCACTTCCGCACTGCTGATGGTTCAAACAATAACCCTGAAGCTCCCGACCTCGGTAAAGCTGGTACACCTTACGCACGGTCTGTGCAACAGTCGAACCCCTTACCACGAAACCAAATGCCCGATGCCGGTCTGGTCTTTGACACCCTGCTTCGCAGGGAGAAGGTACGTCCGCAACAAGATAGATCCGTTTCAGTATCTTACGTGGCATAATACTAGTTTGTTAAACATCCCGCGGGCCTTTCATCTTTGATGTTCTCCTTCGCAGCACTCGTCGTTCATAGTCTATTCCGCACAGACCACACTCCTGGCAGGGGACATATCAACATGACTTCAAGTTACCTGGATCTTGCACCATTGTATGGAAATGATCAAGCAACGCAGGACAAGGTCAGTGATTCCATCAACGTTAAATTCCGGGCATCTGATTATATTAACACAGGTTAGGATCAAGGAAGGACGCGGGTTACTTCACCCCGATATATTCGCTGAGGATCGTCTCCTGTTCCTCCCTCCTGCAACTTGCGTGCTCTTGGTGTTGTTCAATAGGAACCACAATGTACGTCCCCTTAATACTATTGCCAAGGACAGTGATTTAAGCCCCGCAATTAAAGTACATTGCCCGTCGTTTACTTGAGATCAACGAACGAGGTACATGGAAGGATCCTGCCCAGCACAATCTCAGTCAAACTCAACTCGCGAAGCAAGATGAAGAAATATTTCAGATTGCACGTCTGTGTAACTGCGGGTGGTTCGCATCCGTGATTTTCTCTGACTACTTGTCATGTATTTTGGGCTTCGTGAGAGAAGGGAACACATGGAGTTTGGAGCCGTTCGACGAAATACGCACCGACGATCACCAGATCTTCGAGCGTGGCCGTGGGAATGCTTGCAGTGTCGAATTTAATTCTTTGTACAGATGGCACGCTACGACCTCTGTCCAGGATGAAGAGTGGATTACTCGCCAGTTCCAACAGATTTTCCCTGATAAGAAGCCTGATGAGATCACCTTTAAGGACTTCCTTCAAGCTGAAACGCGGCTCGAGAAGGCAGAGGTAGATCTTGAGCAGTGGACGTTCGGGGAGTGAGTGAATCAAAGACCACCACGTCGGGGCCGCTCCTCACATTCCGTTTGCAGCCTCAAACGTCAGACCGAAGGGCCCGATAAGGGTGCATTCAAGGACTCCGACCTCGCAAGTTACCTTATGACTGCGTCCGTGATTATCACTGTCTGTCTGTGTTGAAATTGACAGAAACTCTAGGACCTCCACTCACGCTGCCGCCTTCGGTGCTCGTGGTACACCGTCGGTTATGCGTCTGCATGAGATCATGGGTATCGAGGCCAACCGATCATGGGGTATTTGCTCACTGAATGACTTCAGAAAGTTCCTTGGCTTGAAGAGTAAGTAAAATGCTCCAAATATCTCTCCAATACTTACGGTCATGCACTGGCAGCATACTCCACTTTCTTGGAATGGAACCCGAACCCCGAAATTGCGCAAGCTGCAGAAAGGCTCTACGGTCACATTGACAATCTAGAATTGTACGTCGGTCTTCAGGCCGAGGACACCAAGCCTGTTATAGAAGGCACGGGACTTTGTCCAGGTATTACTAACGTTTCCGTTCAGCGATGATTGCTGAGATTTGAAAACGTTTGCTAGGTTACACCATTTCTCGATCTATTTTGTCAGATGCCGTCGCACTGTCTCGCGGTGACAGATTCCTCACGCAGGACTTCACGCCTTATAATATGACTTCTTGGGGCTTTACTGACTGCCATCGAGACCCGGACGGCTATGGGTTCGGTTCAACTCTTGGCCGTCTCTTCCTCCGCACGTTACCGAACGACTACGCTATAGACAGCATCTACACATGGTTTCCTCTCATGCACCCAGAGCCTATGGAGGGTTACTTGAAGAACCTGGGCAAGCTTGATGGATACTCCCTTGCGCGACCAAAACCTCACGGGCCTCCTACCACGGTGAACAACTACGTAGAAGTTTGCCAAGTGCTTCGCAGCACCGACAAATTTATGCCCCAGTACGTTGAGCGTGCAGCAGAGGTTATCAGGGGAAAAGGGTGCGCTGGACATGTTCCTGCTTTTGTTGGTGCTAACAGGCCATACAGCTTCTTTGCGGCATCTGAGCATGGTTCTGAGGAGCAGATGCAGTTCTTCAGCGCGCTTGCTCCTTCAATACAAGATGGCTCTAGGATCCTCCACTACTTTTACAACGATACCAGGGAACTCATCGAGCAAACCTCGTTTTCTCAGGTTGGATCAAAGACTCGTGCCGTCAACATTGTCCGCGACGTGTTGAAGTTTGTGCCGTTACGATGGGCTGCTACTGAAGTCGTACGTCTACACCTGATAAATGCCAGGATATCCTCTCATGATGATTACTATCACAGGCTGGCATTCCACTCAAGACCAAGCAAAACCCTAACGGCATTTTCACTGAGAGTCAGTTATTTGACATGCTGTCTGAGATTTACCAGTCAGTCGTGACGTCTTCCCCCACAAACATCACTGATGTCCTTCCAAGATTCGTCTTCCTCGAGGTTGAGCCAGCAAAGTACATGGTCTTGAAGCAGAGGGTCAAGGAGCATGTGCAAGAACTAACACATCTTATCAAGAGCGCCCTTGGTGGCGTTGAGAGCCGAATGCCTTTCGCTGGACTATTTGACACATTGTCCGACCTCTTCGGCTTCGGGGCCAAGGACCACAATGAGATTGTCGAGCGCCTGTTTGAGATTGGCTATTCAACCGAGCAGGCCGTCAACTCTATTCTTGCGCTGTTGGTCGGCGCCACTGTCGAGATGTCTCTTGGTGTGTTTGTTTTACTTTTTTTAACGGAGACGAATACTCAGTATGTGGCTACCATAGCTTTGACGAATGTTGTCAACCAACTTCTTTCGGAGACTTCAACTATCTCAATTCAAGCGATTAAGAGCCTGGATCTCAATGGCCTTTCCGCCTATATTATTGAAGCCCTCAGTACGTGTTCCGTTCTAGCTAGTATGCCCATTTGACATATGACTCAGGAATCGACCCGCCATTCGCTGGTGTCTATCGCGTCGCCAAGCAGGATGAAACATTGGCTTCTTTCACTATCAAACAAGGCGAACTCTTGTTCTTGAATATTGCCACGGCAAATATGGACGTGAGTTATTATTATGCCAGACCATGGGTGTCATTCACACACGATGTTCAGGAGGACGCATTCCCTAACCCAGAAACCTTGGATACTACTCGTGCTCCTGGACACTATATTCCCAGTGAAGGTTGCTTCAGGGTTCTTGGGGAGTTTCTCGCTCCGAAGATCATGGCTCAGGTCCTCCTCGGCATCCTTTCATTCGATAACGTTCGTCGCGGCCCTGGTCAGTCGGGGAATCTCCCTCGCTTTGAAGATAAGGCACTGCCGGCGCTGCGTTACGCATACCTTGACGAGAAGATGATGCCTAGCCCGTGGCCCACATCGATGGTCATCAATTACGATGTATCTGCATGAAGTGGAGGAGTTCTACCATTTGTTTTGGACAGTGAGCGTCATGACTCTATCTATACCCGTCGGACTGTTGTCGATCACATTGTGTTTTTATTGCTGACTATGCATACGTACATACATCAATTGTAATTTTAATCACAGAATATTTTGATTCTCTCCGCTAGACCAATAATAGGATAGACGGTCGCTCCCCACTGGGTCACTCCCTTTGTTCGTGACTCATTGGGATAAGTTGGGTTAACCTACATAGAACGTCGAAACATCCCAGCTGTCCAACACGTCGGATCCGACACTGCAATATGTAATTGTCGGCTTCAAGTTGGTGTCGAGAGCGGGCCATCGCTTCGAAGGTCTGAGTGACATCGAATCGCGATCTCTTTGTCGTACATTGTAAGACCTTCCAGTTGCAGGTCTAGGTCAGGAACTCAGCGCTCAGCTTCTACCGAAATTTGGTGTCCCTCGTGGGTGCTCCATCGGCAGTGCTGTGTACATAGTAGTGGAAATTACTGTCGGCATACTTTTAACCCCAGATCGGAAGACGAACACAGCCGATGAACGTGGAGACTTGAAGTTGTTCTCCAAATGGCGTAGTCTCCGAGTGTTGTCAGTCAATATCCCATCAATGCCGCGGCTTTCAAAGTGGACGATATCTGGCGGGATAATGATAGCGTCAGTACGACATTCAGTGTTGTTCACTTCTTTTCCCACCCTCGTTTCCCATGATGCTTTCCTGTCAGGTCTGCTCTAGATGTGACTGTTGGACCAGTGGCAGCTGCCAGGTCAGTGCCTGCAGAATCCATATACTTAGGCTGTCCAAGACTCCAACTTGACTAAGAAGCAAATTGAAGCGATGTTGAAGACTGCTGTGAATGTGCTGACTAAGCCATCATGGCGGCCCGGGTGACCGAGACTCCCCGGGCCGTTTACAAGTTACAACCACTTCCCCGCACCCTTGTGCCTGTAAGCATGGGTGTATAGGTCGATCACCCACATTACAGCACAGTCCTTGCGAGATTGCGAGCCATTTCCCTTGATCTTTCTCACTCCCTTGCAAAATATTTGCAGTTGCATTTCGGTCCGAGCCGTGATGCGCTCGTGCGCAATTTGTATATTTCAGATGGCCGGCGAGACGCTCGGTGAATCTGTGGTGGTATGTGTCGTCACCTACTCACATGCAACAAATGTTGACTATGACGCCAAACGGAGGAATTGCGGCCAGCCTGGATGGCTCTATTTGAAAGAGGAAAATCGACGTTTGCGCGGAAATATACGATTTGGTACCTTGGATGCAAGACTCGGAGTCACAGGCCCTTGATCACCATCATAGGTGGTCGAGGTCTGATGTTATTCGAGAAAAGGATACCTGAAAAGCTTCCACGGCATGAATATGCCTAAATATACCTGCCACCCCCTCGGCCTATAAGTATCGTAGAAATGTCTGACGCCCAACTCAGGACACTCAACTCAAAGTCTCTCCGTGATGTCTACCCTCAGTCGAGCCTTCTCGTCTCGCGCTAAGGTCCTAACTCGACGCATCTCTGTGATATATCCTAATCGAACGTTCCGTTTTTCAACAAAGAGTCAGGTGGTAAGCGGAGATTCATGTGTCCTGGGAGTAACACTTAACTATAACAACTTATAGAATAGTCTAGCTCCAGGTCTCGAGGTCGCAGCTTCCTCAAGCGACTCAGGGGCAATGAAAGCATTGGCACACATCAAGGACCTCGTGGGTTAACAGCTGGGACTATCACTTTCTGTCAACTAGTCATACTTTAGATCAAACGCCCTGTAGAAGAAATCAATGAGTCGGACCTTGTTAGTTTTTCCCGCTCATTTTTTGTGTTTCTACGACATTATTTGATACTTTCTGGCAGTCCTCCGCACTTGACGCTATCGAGCATGCGGGTGCAATTGATGACCGCAAGATGCTTGTGAGCTCTCATTCTACCGGGAGCACAGCTTTTTAACGATTTCATTGCATCATAGTTGGAAAACCTGCTGTCGTTCATGGCCAATCATCCATCAAGGAAGATTTCAGAAATGGCTCGGACTTTTGTCATTAAAGACCGTAAGTAATGTATCACACATTTTTGGATATAACTACGAACTTTGCGGTAGTATATAATGATCTCACTCACCCGCCTGCTACTTACCTTGGACCGACGTATCAGTTCCGCACTGCTGATGGTTCAAACAACAACCCTGATTCCCCCGACCTCGGTAAAGCTGGTACACCTTACGCACGGTCTGTGCAACAGTCGAACCCCTTACCACGGAACCAAATGCCCGATTCCGGTCTGGTGTTTGACACCCTACTCCGCAGAGAGAAGGTACATGTGTTAGCTAACGTCTGCGCTAATCTCTGACGCGACATCACATCACTACCAGTTCGTCGAACATCCCGCGGGCCTCTCCTCTCTGATGTTCTCCTTCGCGGCACTCGTCATTCACAGTATATTCCGCACGGATCACACTCCAGGGAGAGGTCATATCAACATGACTTCGGGTTATGTTGACCTTGCACCATTGTACGGAAATGACCAAACAACGCAGGACAAGGTCAGTAATTCCATGATAGTGTTGCTTAACGAGCATCATATAACATTGGCACAAGGTTAGGATCAAAGAAGGACGTGGATTACTTCACCCCGATATATTCGCAGAGGATCGTCTTCTTTTCCTCCCTCCGCCAGTTGGCGTGCTCTTGGTGTTATTCAACAGGAACCACAACGTATGTCCCCATATTCTGCTATTTCAGTTATTATTAATACACGTCCCGCCGCGAAAGTACATTGCACGTCGTTTGCTTGAGATTAATGAGCGAGGTACCTGGAAGGATCCTGCACAACACCACCTTAGCGAAGCACAGCTCAGCAAGCAAGACGAGGAAATCTTCCAGATCGCACGTCTATGCAATTGCGCATGGTTCGCAGCAATTGTTTTCTCTGATTACTTTTCATGCATCTTGGGCCTCGTGAGAGAAGGGTCAACGTGGAGTTTGGAGCCGTTCGATGAAATTCGCGACAATAATAACCAAATCTTCGGTCGTGGTCGTGGTAATGCTTGCAGTGTCGAATTTAACTGCTTGTACAGATGGCACGCGACGACCTCTGTTGAGGATGAAGATTGGATCATTCGCCAGTTCCAGCAGATTTTCCCTAATAAGAAGCCTGAGGATATCACCTTGAAGGACTTCTATCAAACTGCAGGAAAGATCGAGAAGAAGACCGAGACAGATCTTGGGCAATGGACATTCGGGAAGTCAGTACCCGCGAGATTACTGTTTGTGCTACTGCTTAAAGTCTGTTGCAGCCTCCAGCGTCAGACCGAAGGCCCAAACGCGGGTGCATTCAAGGACTCTGACCTTGCGAATTACCTAATGAATGCGTTCGTGATCACTACTTTCGATCTTCTTAGAATTGACGCATTCTCTCAGGACTTCCCACCACGCTGCTGCCTTCGGTGCTCGTGGTACACCACCGGTTATGCGTCTGCATGAGATCATGGGTATTGAGGCTAACCGATCATGGGGTGTCTGCTCGCTGAATGACTTCAGGAAGTTCCTTGGCTTGAAAAGTAAGTAAACAATCCAGGTATCTTTCTTATACTTAGGGTTGTGCAGCATATTCCAGTTTCTTGGAATGGAACCCTGACGCCCAAGTTGCTGAAGCCGCAGAAAAGCTTTATGGCCACATTGATAACTTGGAGTTATATGTTGGTCTCCAGGCCGAGGAAACCAAGCCTCTTATGGAAGGCACAGGACTTTGCCCAGGTATTACCCTTCTGTCCAGATGTCATACTCATGAGGACCTACGTTTTTTGCTAGGTTACACTATTACTCGTGCCATTCTGTCGGATGCCGTCGCCTTGACTCGTGGTGACAGATTCTTTACACAAGACTTCACACCTTACAACATGACCGCCTGGGGTTTCGCTGATTGCCAACGAGACCCCAATGGTTATGGGTTCGGTTCTACCCTTGGTCGTCTCATACTCCGCACGTTACCCAACGACTACACTGCTGACAGCATCTACACGTGGTTCCCTTTTGTCCACCCCGAGTCTATGAAGGGGTTCTTGAAGGATCTTGACAAGATCGATGGATACTCTCTTGAGCGGCCGAAGCCTCGCGGGCCTCCTACCACAGTGAGCAACTACGTGGACGTCGGTCAGGTGCTTCGCAGCAGCGACAAATTTGTGCCTGAGTATGTTGAACGTGCAGCAGTAGTCATCCAGGGCAAGGGGTACGTTGTAGTACACGACGCCGCCTCTGTTAGCGCTCACAAGTCGAACAGCTTCTTTGCGGCATCCGAGAATGGTGTTGGAGAGCAGAATCAGTTCATCAGTGCCCTTACTCCTTCTCCGGAAGCCGCCTCTAAGATCTGTGCCTACTTCCACGACAAAACCAAGGAACTCATGGAGCAACGTTCATTCCCTCTGATTGGGGAGAAGACTCGTGCAATCAACGTCGTCCGCGATGTGCTGAAGTTTCTCCCATTGCACTGGGCTGCCACTGAAGTTGTGCGTCGCGCTGGAAGACAATCCTAGGATATTGATGCATTGTGCACACAGGCTGGTATACCCCTGAAGAATAAACAAAATCCCCACGGTGTCTTCACTGAGTCTCAATTGTTTGACATGCTTTCGGAGATCTACCAGTCAGTCTTGGCGTGTTCCACCCTGTAATTTGCTAATGTGCTTCCAAGGTTCATCTTCCTTGAGGTTGAACCAGCAAAGTATATGCTCTTGCAGCAGAGGGTCAAAGACCACGTGCAAGAACTTACACACCTTATCAAGAGTACTCGTGATAGGAGCAGCATGCCTTTCGCTGCGCTGTTTGGCAGTTCGCCTGCTCTCTCCGGCGTCAAAGGCAAAAAGCATGATGAGATTGTTGACCGCCTGGTCGAGTTGGGCTATTCCACTGAGCAGGTGGTTAACTCTATCCTTGCATTGATGGTCGGCGCCACTGTCGACATGTCTCTCGGTATGTTCTTCTTTTTTTCTTCTGGAAAAGAGTCTCACCCTGTGGCTATCATAGCTTTGACGAACGTCGTCAACCAGCTTCTTGATTCGGAGAATCCTTCAACCATTACCAATCAAATGGCTAAGAGTGTAGATACTAAAGACATTTCCAGTTTGACTGCCTATATTCTCGAGGCCCTCAGTGCGTTCTCTATTCTGGCTAATCTACTCCTTTTGACATCCAACTCAGGAATTGACCCACCATTCGCTGGTGTCTACCGTGTCGCAAAGCAGGATGAAACCGTAGTCTCTTTGACTGTCAAGCAAGGTGAACGCCTGTTCTTAGATGTTGCTGCTGCAAATATGAACGTGAGTGGTGGTCATGCAGGATTGCGCACATCGCTAATATGTGATATTTAGGAGGACGCGTTCCCTAACCCAACAACCTTGGATACTACTCGTACTCCTCGTGAGCGTTACCTTCACGGTGATGGCTGCTTCAAGATTCTTGGGGAGGATCTCGCCTCGAAGATCATGGCTGAAGTTGTCCGTGGCATCCTTTCATTCGACAACGTTCGTCGCGGCCCCGGCCAGTCAGGGAATCTCCCTCGCTTTGAAGATAAGGCACTGCCGATGCTGCGCTACGCATACCTTAACGAAAAGATGATGCCCAGTCCGTGGCCCACATCGATGATCATCAAGTACGATGTATCTGCATGAATGAATTCTGGAGGAGTTATAGCGATTTGTGTATGAGGGTCATCGCGGAAATGCTGTCGAGCACATCTGCCAGTACCATTGTTCCATTTTCTCGCCGATGGTGCAATAGAAGGAAAACAGCTGTTTCCTTCTGTAAAGTTGACTCTGTTTTTGGTGATGGCCTGGATGGGATGTCCAGACTCCAAAGCATATCGCATGGATCGACTGCCGAAATTGAACCGAGAAATTGAAGCGTAGACAGTCACCACACAACATTCCGGAATCCGCTTCGATCAAAGTTTTTTGCACACGTGGGCCTTCAAAGAATGCAAACGAAATCTGTGTGGGGGAGTAATTATGTAAGCTACGTGCATCGGGAAAATCAGCTCTCCGAGTCAGCGCTTACTGATTGCATCTTGGAATTGAGTTTGACCAGCCTTGAGACCTCCAAAAAAAATTGATGAGCTAGGTCCCATATAGTTATCAACCGGTGTCTGTCGGAGCTAGGGAGACGCCGTACGTGATCCAATCTCTAGGCTACTTTCGCATCACATGCATTTGCAAAGACAAACTTTTCTTTAGACTTGCTATAGACAGTCGTGATCTTTTCTCATGTATCTTGCCGCCATCATAATTGCCAAGGATCACAAGACGCAGGGCTCTCTCACGATTCATATGATGCTGGTGAAGCGCTCAGCGCTCAGGTTGTAAGTTCAGATCTGTGGCGGTACCAGTACGCGGTTGTCTCCCACTTGCACACAATTGAACATCCAAATGCTGACCATTTCTTTAGGCGAAATACCATCTAGAGACTAGTGAACGCTTTAGCTAGTCACACAAGCTGACTAGCGGCGATTTGACGAAAATTGACTTTGTAGTGACGTGACATCTTAGTGTCTTTGATGCATATCATACATTCCACTGCGGCAGGTGGCTCACTGCCACTGGCAACTTGGCAAATGAAAAGCTCCCATATGGAGTTGTCGACTTGTGAATGTGCTTATGATACTCATTGATTTGAACCGGTCGACGTGCTACCCCTGCGGTCTATAAGTATCGCAGAAATGTCCGACGCCCAACTTTCAGGGGCCTATCTCAGCATCACTCTGTTATGTCTACCCTCCATGGAACATTCTCATCCCCCAAGAGCCAGGCGGTAAGCGTCTGACGTCCTTGGAGCAGCACTTATGTTTAATTACTCGTAGAATGGTTTAGCGTTTCCAAGTTTCGAGGCCTCCACTTATTCGACCGGGTCAGGAAGAATAAAAGCACTGGCACATATCAAGGACCTCGTATGTTAACGATTTAGATTATCACAAACCGTCAACCGAACACACCTTAGATGAAACGCTCCACGGAAGATATTAATGAATCTGCCCTGGTTAGTTTTGCCTGATCACCTTTGTGGTTCTGTGACACCGCCTGATGTTTACTTGCAGTCTTCCGCACTTGACGCCGTCGATCATGCGGGTGCGATTGATGACCGCAAGATGCTTGTGAGTTCGCATTCTCCCCAGTGCACTGAACCTCATAATATTTGTTTGACATAATCAAGTTGGAAAATTTGATAGTGTTCATGGCGGATAATCCTTCAAAGAAGATTTCAGATATGACTCAGACTTTGGTCATTAAGTACCGTAAGTAATGCATCATTCACTTCGGATGTAATCACGACCTCTGCTGTAGTGTATAATGACCTCGCGCACCCGCCTGCTACTTACATTGGACCTGGGTATCAGTTCCGCACTGCTGATGGTTCAAACAACAACCCTGAAGCTCCCGACCTCGGTAAAGCCGGTACACCTTACTCACGATCTGTGCAGCAGTCAAATCCTTTTCCACGGAATAGAATGCCCGATGCCGGTCTAGTGTTTGATACCTTACTCCGCAGAGAGAAGGTATGTGTGCGCGCTAGTATCTGCTTTTCATCCTCTTATGGGATATTACTATTAGTTTGTCAAACATCCTGCGGGCCTTTCCGCCTTTATGTTTTCCTTCGCGGCACTCGTTGTTCACACTATATTCCGCACAGACCACAGTCCTGGCAGGGGGAATATCAATGCCACTTCGAGTTACGTTGACCTTGCACCGTTATATGGAAATGATCAAGCAACACAGGACAAGGTCAGTGATTCCATCAACGTTGAATTCCGGGCATCTGATTATATTAACACAGGTTAGGATCAAGGAAGGACGCGGGTTACTTCACCCCGATGTATTCGCTGAGGACCGTCTTCTTTTTCTCCCTCCCACGGTTTCCGTGATCTTGGTATTGTTCAACAGGAATCACAACGTATGTCTCTTATTCTACTGTTTCCACGGCTATTGACACAAGCGCTTCCTGCCACAAAAGTACATTGCCCGTCAGTTGCTTGAGATCAACGAGCGAGGTACCTGGAAGGACCCTGCCCGCCACCATCTAAGCCAAGCTCATCTCGCGAAGCAAGATGAGGAGATCTTCCAGATCGCACGCCTATGCAACTGTGCATGGTTCGCAGCCATTATTTTCTCCGACTACTTCTCATGTATTTTGGGCCTCGTGCGACAAGGGTCAAACTGGAGTTTGGAGCCATTCAACGAAATTCGCCACATTGATCACGAGGTCTTTGAACGTGGCCGGGGGAATGCTTGCAGTGTTGAATTCAACATCTTGTACAGATGGCACGCAACGACCTCCATTCAGGATGAAGAGTGGATTACTCGCCAGTTCCAACAGATTTTCCCTAATAAGAAGTCTGATGAGATCACCTTGAAGGACTTCTTTCAAGCTGAAACGCAACTCGAGAAGACTGAAACGGACCTTGAGCAGTGGACGTTCGGAGAGTGAGTGATCCAGACCACGTTAATATTGCTCCTCACATTCCACTTGCAGCCTCAAGCGTCAGACCGAAGGTCCCAACGCGGGTGCATTCAAAGACTCCGACCTTGCGAATTACCTTATGAACGCGTTCGTGATGTCACTTTCTGTCTTCTTATAATTTATTCTTTCTCTCAGAACATCTCAGCACGCCGCTGCTTTCGGTGCTCGTAGTACACCGTCGGTTATGCGTCTGCATGAGATCATGGGTATTGAGGCCAGCCGATCGTGGGGTGTTTGTTCACTGAATGACTTCAGAAAATTCCTTGGCTTGAAAAGTAAGTAAACACCCTGGGTATCTTTCTTATACTTAGGGTCATGTAGCATACTCCAGTTTCTTGGAATGGAATCCCGACGCCGAGGTTGCTGAAACCGCTGAAAAACTTTATGGTCACATTGATAACTTGGAGTTATATGCTGGTCTGCAGGCCGAGGAAACCAAGCCTCTTAGGGAAGGCACAGGACTTTGCCCAGGTATTACCTTTCTGTTCGGATAATACTCATGAGGACCTACGTTTATTTTGCTAGGTTACACCATCACTCGTGCCATTCTGTCGGATGCCATAGCCTTGACTCGTGGTGACAGATTCTTCACACAAGATTTCACGCCTGATAATATGACTGCCTGGGGCTTCACTGACTGCCAGCGAGACCCTAACGGCTATGGATTCGGTTCTACCTTTGGTCGTCTCTTACTTCGCACATTGCCCAATGACTACACTGTAGACAGCGTCTACACTTGGTTCCCTTTTGTCCACCCGGAGCCTATGGCAGACTTCTTGAAGAACCTTGGCAAGCTCAATGAATACTCTCTTGAGCGGCCAAAGGCCCGCAGACCTTCTATCACAGTGAAGAATTATGTGGAAATTGAACAGGTGCTTCGAAGCACCGACAAATTTGTCCCCGAGTACGTTGAACGCGCAGCGGAAATTATTAAGGGAAAAGGGTACGCTGGAGACGATGTCGCTTCGGTTACTGCTAACAGGTCAAATAGCTTCTTTGTAGTATCTGAAAATGGTTCTGAAGAGCAGAAGCGGTTCATCAGTGCGCTTGCCCCTTCTCCGGAAGCTGTCTCCAAGATCTGTGCCTACTTCTACAACAAGACAAGGGAACTGATCAAGCAACATTCGTTCCGTCTGATTGGCCAGGAGACTCGCGCGGTCGACATCATCCGCGATGTGCTGAAATTTTTGCCGTTACACTGGGCTGCCACTGAAGTCGTACGTCGAGAGTGCATAGAAGATCCTAGGATTTTAACCCATTGATCACAGGTCGGCATCCCCCTGAAGACCAAGCAACATCCTCATGGTGTCTTCACTGAGTCTCAATTGTTTGACATGCTTGCTGATATATACCAGTAAGCCTCGACGGATTTCCTGGAGTCATCGCTAATGTTCTTCTAGATTCGTCTTCCTCGAGGTTGAGCCAGCGAATTATATGTTATTGAAGCAGAGGGTCAAGGACAACGTGCAGGAGCTCACACACCTCATTACGAATGCTCTTGATGGCGCTTGGAGTAAAATGCCCTTCGCTGGGTTATTTAGCACGTTATCTGGTCTCTTCGGCGTCAGAGCCAAGAATCACAATGAGATTGTCAAACGCCTATTCGAGTTTGGCTGTTCCACTGAGCAGGTTGTCAACTCTATCCTTGCGTTGTTGGTCTGCGCTACTGTCGAGATGTCTCTTGGTATGTTCTTGCTGTTTCATTTCATGGAGATGGGTCTCAGCATGTGACTGTTATAGCTTTAACAAACGTGGTCAACCAGTTTCTTGGCTCGGAGAAGAATTCCACCTTTGTCATTCAGGCAGCTAAGAGTGTGGATACCAAAGATATTTCCAGCTTGACTGCGTATATTCTCGAGGCCCTCAGTACGTGCTCTATTCTGGCTAATCTGCCTCTTTTGACATCTAACTCAGGAATCGACCCACCGTTCGCTGGTGTCTACCGTGTCGCGAAGCAGGATGAAACCGTAAATTCTTTGGTTGTTAAACAGGGTGAACGCCTTTTCTTAGATGTTGCCACCGCAAGCATGAACGTAAGTCGTCATCATCCAAGGCCCTATGTGTCTCTCATACGTGATATCCAGGAAGATGCGTTCCCTAACCCGACAACCTTGGATACCACTCGTGCTCCGCGCGAGCGCTATCTTCATGGTGACGGTTGCTTCAAGGTTCTCGGTGAGGATCTCGCTTCGAAGATCATGGCTGAGGTCGTCCGTGGCATTCTTTCATTCGACAACGTTCGTCGAGGCCCTGGTCAATCAGGGAACCTTCCTCGCTTCGAAGATAAGGCAATCCCTATGCTGCGCTACGCATACTTAAACGAGAAGATGATGCCGAGCCCGTGGCCGACGTCGATGATAATAAATTATGATGTGCTTGCATGATATAGAAGTTGTATGGTCTCCACGCAGATGTCGTGAAGCCCAGGCTGATTCTGTACACCGTTATATACGTAGCCCGTTGTTCCTAATGCTACTGCTTGGTTGACTCCCTTGTTTCCTGCCGTGATGCTTGGCTAGCGAATTTTCCGACGTTTGACTATGCAGGTAATTCACTTTCAAAACACTATTGGACTATTGCTAGAAACTGCTCTGCTCATATTAGCCAATACCTTTCAATAAAATAATGGATAGAGGAGCATGCTCCTGCGTTGGAACACTCAGCTACTATGTATCGTTGCAAAGAATCTGAGACGTCTCGCTGTATCGCTCAGCAAGATACCAGGCGCATGCCCTACTACAGGTCGGATTATCAGTGATTGGTTTGAGAGTAGTGGTTAGGCGCACATATCTGAACTCTGAAAATTATCCTCGGTCAACTGATCTGCCATCCTCACGTTGTAGACTTACACTGCGGTTGCAAGATCCAGGTAATGAGCCTGTACAGAGTCACCAGGCTAGTGTGATACAGTCAGATACCACCACACACTGGCACAATGATATATAGAACTGTCATAAGTGACAAGCGTCCGCCCTGCATGATTTTACTCATCACTGATCTGACGGACGAGACAATATTCCTCGGGTTCCTCACCCAGATCAGTTCCACCTAGAATGGGAAATGGAAATAACCACTTTCGAAACATACTTCACCATGAAAGACGAATCCTGGTAGCGTTAGTACGTTTGCACTAAATTGCTGCGCAAATGGTCAGGTACCATGGTCATAAATTATGATCAGTACTGTTGAAGCCACTGATCGAGAGTGATATTTAAGAACCTAAACGAAGAGGGTGAGGACCAACCATTATTTAATTATTAATTTTAATATGTAACAAAGCTTGCACAAGTTCAATTTCAAATGTAAGTGATCCTCTCCGCCGAGGTTGACCTCAAC
>LVVM01004329.1:25379-41401 GCA_001882365.1 Rhizopogon vesiculosus | reverse complement strand
TTGTGTTTATGGCTCCTCAGAATGTAGGATTGCCCTGCCATATCTCAATGGTAACCCCGCTATTGACTTCAAGATAACAATGGACGATGGGTTCATTGAGTTCGTGGACGTGCTTTCCGATGAGCCTTCGGAGCGTGTATTGTCCGCTGTAAGAACAGTTTACTACATCTCACCTTTCCCCACTCATCCTGCCTTAGTGGGAACTTGTGAAGGGACGGCATTACCAGCCTATCTTGACGACTCGTAGCGGCCTGTGGAGATACCGCCTTGGCGACGTCATCGCTGTCAAAGGTTTCGCGCCAGATGACGGAATGCCCGTTATCAATTACATGCACAGACGAGAGTAAGTTGCAGTGTCGTCAATGTTAGGTCTTGTAACTGAAATGGCCACAGAGAAAGTGGTTCATCCCTTAGGATGTGTACAGAGTCGGAATTGACGGGCGCGATCATTTCTACCACTAAGCAATGGATCGGCCAAATCACAAACTTCACTGTTGTATGTGACGAGCGAAAGATGCCTTATGCCTTTGGGTTCCTAGTGGAGATTGAAGGAGAAATAGGTTCGTCATTACTTCGGAGCTCTTTCATGTGATTGTGCTAAGTGATTCACAGGAAGTGATGCGGAAATGGCGCCGCAGACAATATCTGAACTCCTCATGGCGTCAAGCTATGAGTATCGTTACGCGTTTTGGAAAGGTATGATCAGAAAGCCCACCATCCGTCTTGTGGGAAAAGGCACTTTCGAAGAATTTCGCAGGTGGAAATGCGATACGGCAGGCATCTCGTTGGCTCAGGTGAAGGTTCCGGTCGTTCTATCTGACGAAACATCGAAAGAACGGCTCCTGAGCAAAGTTATCACGGAACTGTGACTTGAGCCATGTACTGGTTTAGGATGACTATCTTTACTTTCTTTGAACATTCGCAATGTCTACGTTTCTGTGACTATGGATACCTATATGCTATCACCATTTGTATAGATAATGGTACTAGTAGGTGTACGAATAGCTTGAGTCTTCGTCTTTGATCTCGCATCGACAGCACAACATTCAAGTGCGAAGAGAACCAGCAATTAATTAGGCTCAGACGCGGAGGCAGCGACGAGAGTCACTACAGTGAGGACACAGAAAATGAGAATTAGAGGAGCGAAGGTGATTGGTACTAGGTGAGTTTTCATCGTCTGCGTGGCTTTCGAAAATCCAGCGTGGTATTACTGATGAAACACGAACAAATGCGTGGCCACCTCGGGGAAACACTGCAGAAGATGAAGCTCCATCGTCTGAGTAATTTGTGAGCTGATGAGCATGAACTCATCAATGAAAGTCTGACCTTGAAAGCTCCTCATAAAAGGTCTGGTTTCGAAGTACGAGATGATACCATTCTTGATAATCGTACTGCCGTCCTCCAATTGACCCAAACCAAATTAACGCGCAATCAGGCTACCACCCCTGGTACCGCCACCACCGGCACATACAGCTCGTCAATGATACGAAGGCACAAAGGAATATGCTAATCATGTGCACCCAGAGACTTGGAGAATGATAGAGAACAATCATTAATCATTGCTGAAGGTTGATGTGGACAAGAAGGGGAAAATGTTTCGTCGCACGCCTGACCATGTTTCACATTGCGCTCACAACTATCCGCCTCGCTTAGTCGACCGCATGCCCACCCGACGTTCCTGCTGAATTGTATTAACATGAGCTCATTGCGTCGGATGCCCGACATAGGCTGTCACCTGAATACAGATTGAGGCTGAAGGTTCTTAACATGATGACGCGTACGGCAAGTGTCTGACTCCAATTCGCTTGCAAGAGAAGTGCGTTATACATTCGAACAAAATATTATCGACAGAAAATACACGGGCTAGGTGATCGTCGAAAGCATGCATGATGGTCGTTACGGTATACGGAAACGAGGATTGTCCGATCCTGCGATGAAGCCAGATTAGCATCATGACCATCATGGCATTTGATGATGGAAAAAAAGACCAAATAAAGTAGATCAGCTTTCGATGCATTTCAACAAGAGCATGCTCCATCTCCACATTGTACACCGGGAGACTTACAAGGGAGCAAACACGTTCGGTCCGCCCATCGAATAGGTTTCATCCAAGAAAGAAAAGAGAGTTCAAGATAGAAAGGGAAAACGCACAAGCTATAATATTAATCTGCTGCAGGGCAAGAGAGGGTATAATATGCACCTGAACCGAGAAGAGAGATTAGCTTGTTGTTCCGGAACAGACAATAGTCAAGACGGAGGTCAGACAAGGCTGAAATCAATAAGGTTGTCCACACGATGGATTCGGCATGTGGTAAAACGTATAGTACTGGTAGTCATCACGAACGACGACAAGTAACAGAGAGTAGACTCACCGACACGAAGAGTGGACATGTTCACGCAAATGCTGGCTGAAAATTTTTGATATGGGATTTGAGACTCCGAATATCTCCGACGTATCGCGGAGCTGTAAAGTGATGACGAAAAGGTCTGGCCCAAATGGGAGATGAGCCTTCTCATATCTTCTAGCTAAATCAAGACTCGTTTATAAGTCTCTACTTGCACTCTGAGCACATTTTGCATCAAGAACACACACCTATGCAGTCATTACTTCGATGGGGCGTGGAGAACTCTTCTGCAGGTGCTCCTCCTCCTGTACCTAGGAAGGACCTCGATCCCGGCATTATTGATCACATCCTCGGCAAATCAGACGCCCAGTTAATGAAGGAAGCCCTTGGAGTTGCAGTAAACGAATCACAGATTGAAGACGACAGGTTGAGAGCGCTCGAAGATCTTGAGATGGTGTGTCCCCTGAATGTTGCACGTATCCCTCTCTGACTCTGCCGTGAATAATTGATACAGTTAGTTCAGAACATCGATAATGCAAATGGTAACTCCTTCTTGTTTGATGTCTTTCGATCTAACACATACGATATAGACATGAAGAAACTCAACATGTGGGAACCCCTCCATGGCCTGTTACTGGCATCCAGCACAAGCGATGATATTAAAATGCAGACTTTGTGGGTAATCGGTACTGCCTTGCAAAATAATCCGGCCGCTCAACTTACGGTGAGTAATCCATTCCATGTAATGCGTCTGGCTCATAATTCACCGTAACTGATACTTGTAATTTGATAATAGTACCTTGAATTGGAGCCGCTTCCAGTGCTCCTTAGATCGCTTTCGCCTTTAGACAGCTCAGCGACGACCCGTTCGCGAGCCATGTACACGTTATCCGGTCTCCTGAAGCTCAACGCTGCGGCCGTAAAACAGATGTCCGCTGTCGGCGGATGGAGCGCACTCCGAACATCGTTGGAAGGTGTGTAGGCACAATTTCGGTCCCTCTCCGATATCGTGCTCACATGACGGTCAGATTCAGATATCAGAGTCCGTCGGAAGACAGTATTCTTGCTCGACAGCCTTCTGATGCCCACTTCCGATGAAAGCGTTATTCTGCAGTCGAATATCAACGCGCCATCATCAGCAAATTCACCGGTTCATCCGAACTCACATGCATCAATGATCTCGAACCCGTCTTCGATCTCTACATGGAGTGTTACTCTAGCTGCTCTTCAAAGTGAAAGTGCACCTGAGGGATCATCACTTCTTGATGCTTTAGTCTCGGCATTGACCGAGCCTTTGCCATTCGGGCCTGATGGCGAAAACGATAAAGATGTGGAATTCCAGGAACTAATCGTCAGGCAAGTTTCACTATACATCGCTAATGTATTCAGAACTTTGACAACCCTTCAAGGGTGTTATCCACATTTGTCGCACGCTGCAGCGGCAGTTTTTCTGCTGCACAGAAACATAGTCTTCGGGGATTCCTAGCAGGATCAGAAAAATTTGGCCTGACTATTGGTGAATTCGAGGCATTGAGAAATGCAGTTCAGTAGTCGCGATTGCAGGTGGTCTGTTTATGATACAACGTTCTTTTTCGTAGATGCACATTATCTCCCATTCGTCGCCTATCTGATAAAGCGATTTATCTAGCCGATCAATTTGCGATCAAACGTCACTTAAAGTCTTTGACTTACGGCATAGATGCCTTAATTATGTGGTGGGACTTGAAGGGGACCGAAGAGAATAAGTCAGTTGTTGGTTCGATTGAGGGCGAAGCGCTGTGTTTCTGTCCTCAGCGTTCATCTCTTTCACTGGAACATGACCACGAAGCAGATGATAATCTTGGGTTGGCACTGGGCTCTGTCAGGTGAGTTCATGTGGGTCAACGGTAGTCCCGACCCTGAAGCCGTTCTGCTGTCAATTAATTTAGTGCCGATTGGGGATTTCATCATAAGCTATTGTTCACCACCGAAGCCAACCCTGTTTGTTTTTCCGACTTCCACCAAAATTTTCGCTTTCGATCCTTGTTCAGAACTTTCACGAACACTCACTCAGGTTATATCGGTACTTGATGACTTCACTCGACTTGCATCACAAACTTTTCGCTTCTGAGTCCGACGAACACGTTTCTACACTGAAACCCATGAGTCGTATTCTTTCACTTACGACAGTTCAAGAACCGAGCAGCCCAACTACTGCCTTGACGTTCAACTCCCCAGCATACCTTGACCTACTTTCTCGACAACCACTGCATCCTGATGGTCCTCGACATTGGGACCTCGGTCTCGACCTCACAGGGGACCCTGCAACTGCAGCCGAATGTAAAAGCCTTGAAGACCATACCACGAAAGCAAAACTACGTCGCCTGCAGACGATTTGTATGGTTTTCGAAGTAGTTCTTGGTATACCACATGCTTGACTTATGTGCCTCTAGGGCGATTCAGCTAATCAACCTTTCATGATTAGGTATATGGTCAACATATTGCACGGTCCGCTACTTCCTGGCATTCAATACGACATCCATCTCCTCTGTGCGCACGCTCGCACTCGTGTTATTCGTTACTTCTGCGATCGCTATCGTCGGTGTGGTTGTGGCATTGTTTGTGCCTCTCCTTCCTGAAGATGTCTTCGTTCGTGCTTCGCCACATGCGAGAATGACCTTACGAGGATGCTACATAGTGCTGATCGCTGCGACAGCAATTGTGAATCTTGTATTTGTTCTCCTATGGCGTCCCACCGACAGATGCAGCTGGGACATGGATGTCTCTTGGTCGGCTTCTCCCACCATCCATTCAACGTCACCGCAGTGCCACAATACAAGCCTTGCCGCTTGGACGATTACTGCGTCCTTACGGGTCATTGTAACCTTGATAATAGTTGTGAGTTATCTTTTTCAACGGTGCCTTTCTAATTGACGAGCATTCCTTCAGCTGGTGTACCTCTATTTCCTCAGAGTGTATTTCGCAACAAAGCACCCTTCAAAATGCACCAGACAGATGTACTACCCTCCATCTGTAGCCTTGGATGAAGAGGCGGATTCGCCTATATCCAGTCCGTCGACATCAATGACGCACTTCAACTTCCCGCGCTCCAAAACTGCATTCGAACGGTCCCGGTCTAGCTTCACGTTAGCACTGACTAATTCGAGCACCACCCTCACACCCACACTCTCGCTCTCGAGCCAATCTCACTCCCATTCAAGCATGCGAGTCAATAAGTCACACGATCCTATGGCTCCGAGTGCTCGTCACTCTCTCCCGATATGCCCAAATTGGACAAGTTTCCCCGCAGCAGAAGTAGACCCTCCAGCAGATCATCAAAGGCCGCATGGTCGCTCCAAGACACCTCGCACGCTTCGCGGGAAGGGCCGTATCTCGAGTGAATATATCTTGCGGGATCCGGACGCAACCGTTGCCTGGGAGGAGTGTACGGAAGTACATACCGTCGTCCCCGGTGTATCGCGGGTCGTCTCTCGCACCGTAGACAACATTCCATCCGTCGCTGAACACCGCGATGAGTGTTTAACACCTGGCTGCAGGACTTGTTCCACAGCTAGTCTTGATCGGGTGACTCAGCTGGGTGACTGTAGCTCGGTCGATTCTTACGGTTATGGGGCCTCAGAACCAGCGTACCCCTATCTAGATGTTTACAATCCTTCTATCGATCGAAGGCAAAACCTCGCATCAGCGGCTAATATGGCTCAACCACCCCGATTGTCCGTGACATTCATACCGGACACGGGAGACACCGTCGAGTATACGATGACCGTAGAAGATGATGACATGGTAGAAGATGAACTGATACCCATAATGGGCGGTTTCGTGCGGCGCATGGCGACGATCGAATCATTCGGGTCTCGGGAAGCAGCAACATCGATGACACGCTCTCGATTATCAAGGTTTTCAGAAACGCCTGCTTCTCTGAATTCCTCTCTTCGCTTTGCCACGTGTACCCCGTCCATCACATCTACGGTGAGCAAGAACGACTCACTTGGAACTGCGTATTTTTCCGTATCGAGTGGTGTGGAGAGTTCTGAGGCGACTGCGGTGAATGAGCGGGGCGAGCTGGAAGCCAAGACGAGCAGGATAACGAGTCCGCCTTCATACGACCGATATTATTATACTCGAGACTAGCCTTACTATATCAGCGTCACCGTATGTAGAAGCACACGGATAATTATTGTCATTATTGCATAAGGTGGTTCGATGATAACCCTATCCACCTACTTCGAGCATAAGCAAGAGCCAATCGATATGTACATGTCGGGTGGACCAGTAATAATCAGACGTTGCACATGGGAACCCTCGCGTAAATGTGTTCTTCCCCATGCAATCCTAGAATGATGATACTTGCACTATGCTGCATTCAGCTCACGTATTATATTCACTCCACTGATATGAAAAGGGTCCTCTCAGGCCCTCAATCGACATAGATAGTATGCATCAAAAGGATCCGAGAGGTGATGCTATATCAACCGAATGTGCAGTACTGTGTGTCATCCACATATGATCTCCCGGCACCGACGAGGACGGGAGGAATAGAAGCCAAGCCTAGAAAAGAAACGACGATTGTGAGAATGAACAATGAATCTCGGATAGTATACACGTAGGACGATCTGAAATAACCATATTTCAGGGGCGACAGCGGCAGACAGCGACTAGCTGCGAGTTTGCTGTTTCTGCTCTGATATCCCCATGTTCGCTATGCCTACGGGTGTGCTAGTTCACAGCCGCGGCCCTTGTCGTGAGCGCTGAAGTCGGTTACTTCGTCTCTATGATCGCGCCTGGCAATTGCACCGTCAACAAATGCAGGTACCAGGGACTGAGTGAGCAGACACATCCTGTCACACGTATGTCACGGAGTGAATTCACAGTGATTATAAAATCCAAAATGAAAAAAAAACCCCATAACCGCCAAGCTGTCTCAGCAAACCTTGAGAGGAATAGATAGTTTGAGTTATTTCTCACCGCTTAAAATCTATCAGATAAGCGTGAGTTGTGTGTGTTCTCGAAGCACTGAGGCACTGGTATTACGATAGGTAAGTAGCATAGCTTCTTGCCAGATGAGCAAATTGATGCACGAAGATCTCCTCACCCGCTTTTGGTCCGCTGAGGCCAGATGATTGGCCATGGCAAAAACCGTCCGGTTATTGCTCGAGGAATGTATGCGATAACAACTGGTATAACGAGGCATTACAATATCCGTAAGTGTGGAACACTACAGAGCGATTATGGCGCTAAAGGACGTCCCGAGAATGACGAACGTTGCACGTCGCAAACGGTGACGAAGGGCCATATGCAGGGCACAATGGGGCGATCACCATCGTACTACCGACAGTGACCTCACTCGACGAAAGATACTTTGTTCTTCTTCGGCTTGGTTTCGCCATCCGTGTTATCATCCGTGTTATCCTGTCTCCTCTTCCCCTTTCGTGCAGAAGAGGCGGTAGAACCTGCAGTTGCGTCCCTATTCGAAGGGGCTGAAGGATCGTCTACGCCAGCGGGCTTCATGAATGTGTTACTAGTTGACACCACTGCCGATGGCGCGCGGTCTGTGCGTGACGAACGAAGGTCGACGCCAACGCTGCTGTTGTCGTATATGACCCGACTAGCTGGCTCCTTGAGCTTCTTCGATGACTTGGCGACTGAGATAGCCATACTGGATATCGATTTAATCTTGGTTTTCCGACTTTGGTCAGGCTGAACATCGACTACGGCAGACGCCTGCACTTCTGCGGGTTTTGATGACTAATGAAAAAGGGACATTGAACCCGCATCTTCAAACACATATGGGAGACACCGCAACACTCACCTCTTCTCCGTGTTTATTAAATTTGCGACGGCCTCTCGGTTTGACGCTGGGAAGCGTTTCATCGTCCTTGGTGGGCATTTCAGATTGAGAAGCAGGAGGAAATAGGAAAGGCATATACGATCTCTCATATAGATCGTCATTCCTGTCGCAAAAGTCACTGAAGCCGTAAGGAGATGAAACATGGCTATGTGCGACTCACGAATCTGAATTGGATGATCCCGCTGCAAGTCCCCATGCCTTGCGAATTTCAGGCGCTACTACCCATTCAGCGTCATCTTTAACGTGTGCTTTCTCGAGCTCGACACCAGATAACTGTTGTGCTCTCCGAGCATTTTGCATGAAACGCAGGTTCAACGTGCCAGTGCTCAGCGTTGCGGTTTTCTCGACCATTTTGGTGGTATTGATAATGGCAAGTGCTCAGTGTTGTCGACTAATGCACAAAGTATTACGTAACTGAAGCTTTCTCACCCATTTGACGCTCTAGTCCGCCTACTTACCTTTGTGATTCGGTGAAGCTGCTTTCCATGAAAGAAAGCGACGATCTCGGCAACGCAAGACCGGTCTGGGTTTCTGAATTGCTTGGAACAATCTTACAGCCGGGACCATGCTTAGCACGTATTCGAACCATCATCGTACGTAGCTGTTCCCGCGACGATTTTAATTTATACAGCAGAGTTTGACTGGATGAAAATCCTCCCGATTGTCTTCGGCATATCCACGTCACGGTGTACTGTCATTCGGCAAGTACTGACGCCTCATCTCCCCTATGAGCCCGATATACAAGGCGCGGAAAAACGGTGCGGAACCGAGATTTATGTACCTTATTGGTGCAGGGATACGATTCTGTGGAAGGGGTCCAGGCTAGGTCGTTGAACTGCGCTCGCAGCTCAGTTCACATCCATTTTGGGTGTACTGTATACTGATGCAAAGTCAGTTGAGGTTTCTGCTGTTCTACTTGGCCGCAAACCCCACTTGCGTGTAGTCAATAGGAGCCCATCGTTATGGTATAGACCCGATCATCGCGAATCTCATAAAGCTGTACTTAATGTATAGAATGCGCGGTTGGTAGGGACGACGAGCATAGGAGCGCGAGGCATTGCGGATACGGACTTTTTGGAGTCCACCGCAGATTGTCGCGGGAGCGGAGCAAACAAGAGTTCGCCGTGGTCCTCGAAGTTCGAACGCAAACTATGACATCCGTGGCACGATGTATTGGCTGTCATATAAGTATGCGTGAGGCCATTAAATTGTCTGTCTATTTATGTGTCTTACGGTGATCATAAATACACAACATTTACCTAAATGACACAGCAAGTCACAGCCAAGTTATGGTCCGGAGGCCCGGTGACAGTCAAAGAGTTCTTTGCAGCCGTGGTTTGAGGTACCAAGCCATCAAAGACCTAGAGATCTGACATAACACACCCAGGCACTGAATTGGGGTAGCATACCGTGGGCCTGTTGTCGAAGGATACACGGTACGGGCTTGGGAACTCCTGTGAAAACAGTGGTCAGACTGCCTGTTATGTCGCTTGGAGACAGGAAATCGACAATTCGCGTTCAAACACAGCAGTTCATGAATGAGGAAGAAATAAATACCCGCGAAAGGTGATTCCCAGCATCATAGATCATTCATACTTCACACGATCAATACCAGCCGGGTCCAGCCCTGCCAGTGGCAAGGGAGACTTTATCAAGAAGCAGGAATGGTAGGGAGTAGCCCACACAATGATGGAGGCGCCAATTCGGGGATATTCGGGAAAAGGACCATTTTAGATCGACAGAAGCCGTGTGTCGTATGCCACGAGGGGAACGCTTACTAGTAGAAATCAAGGAGAGTAGGTTCCGAGTTGGACAAACGAGGTAGATAAACTCGTGTCTTGGCTTTAATTGGGATTGCTTGGCTCTGGCCGACTTTGGCCGTGCAGGAAAGACGGGGTGTGAGAGGGTTGGGATTGTTTGAGCTTGATCGGTTCGATCAGGTGGGAGCATGTGCAGGAGTGGAAGTAGAAGGAGAACCCGGCGACGGCTGAACTAGTAGGTGGCGTCTCAGTCGTGGAGGAACTGTCAGACCTTTTGAGGCATAAAGTTACCGAAAGAACAATGTAAGGAATTGATTCGACAGTGATGACGGTTCAAGGTATTACATGAAGTCCGAGTATGGCCAAGATTCTCGATTTCCGACGGCAGATGAAATAAAAGAGAAAAAATTTAATAAAACCCAGAAATGAGCGCCTTACAATCTGTGTTAGCAATCAAGATACTGATGCTATGATACAACCTGCGATACCTGACTTATCCCTCGCTTAGCTTACCTCGTGGTAGCCGCGGTAGTACATGTGCTGAACCCCAGAATTCAAAGACCATCCAAGGCACATTCCCCGTTCCTTCTTACTCCCTGCTCGAAGTCTTCTTAGGACGATCAATTACGGCCATATAGTTATCGAGATTCTTCGGTTCGCTCACCTATATAAGATCCTACCCTTTTCTATTTTCCCTTGCCCATACACCCCACAATGTCTTCTTACCATCTTCGTCCTGTCGCTGACCATTCTCCATCGCCACCCTCCAGTGCATCTACCGCCACCGCAGGCGAACACAGTCCCCTTCACAAGTCCTCTGCCGTCCACACATCCCCGACTTCAGGTGCACCCAGACGTCCACTCTCTCCCAGTTCCCTACGTGGTAACCTCACTTCACATCTCTTCTGCATCGCTCTCTGATATCATCAAGATGTTAACCTCACACAGGATGGCAGCTCCACACCCAGAAAATACCCTGCACCACCTACAGGTCACGAGCTTATGGCTCTTTTCCCCCCTGCACCCCCAGCCAACTTCGCCGAGATGAGACCTGGTCCTACCAGTGGCTTCTTCCAACGACAGGAGCGCGCATTCTTCGCTCAAGCTGGCAGGGAGATCGTCCGAGTTCGTGTAGAGATAGATGTACCACAGCAGGACGACACCCATAATGGTACAAAAATTAGGGAGCCTTCCCAAAGTGGCACACCACGATCTTGGCCACAACTCCCTCCCCATCCCCAGCATCATTCTCCTGTTGAACCCCCCATGGGATCATATCCTCATCATCCAAAGCAATCCAGGTCATCCCGTACCATGCCGACGCCCATCCAGTCATCACCCATGTTTGGCGTGCCACCTCACGGGCAGCCTCAACCCCCTCATAATCTCCACAGCACACCATCATCACATCATGGTGGCGTCGGTTTACGTAGTCCGCCTCATGAACCACTTCCTGTCCCTGGCGCAAAAGTAGAAACACAGGCTACAGAGGATTACCGAGAAGATTCCGATGATGCGTGGCGCAGGCCTACCCCTTATTCAGATCGCCGGCGAGCGGGAAAGCATACGAAACGTGTCGTTGTTCGAACCTGATCAGTGGTGAGTCTTATCCATTCCGAGCAGTCGGTCTGAAATTAAAATATTGACGTGTTACAGCTTGGGACTCAGTTGAACTTATCCGATTTGAACATAGGTTCTCGGTTGACCCGATACTATGATTTGCACTTGACTCTTCACAATATTAAACTTGCACTTCAAGTTTCCATATATAACATAGTCATCACATCCCCGAGGTTATACCTCCCTCTATTATCAGCGACATTTCAATCCATGGACCACGGTCTAATGTTATCTCGTTAAGAGTGTCTTGTACTTACCGGGTCGTACCGATGTTTGAATCTCGGCGTGTGATATGATCGCCGGAAGCATATACTTACATACATGCATACATACTCGCATACATAATCAAGGGCAGGCACCGGAGAATGGATAGAGATCCGGAGAACGCCCAACAGTAGTATCACAGAACTTCTGGCAAATATCCGACACTTCCCTCGGGGATCCGTTAGGAACCAAGCCAACCCCCATGCGTGGCGCTTCTATTAATTTGACGTCCAGATCTGAGTTCCGTTGATCTGGCAACTTGGCTACGATGAGATCATTGCGTGCTTGCATTGCAAATGACCCTTTTTATATGACTTGAGATGGATAACATTGCTTCAAGTTCCCCGTTGTGAATTGGGGCTGCCACGAAGAGCGAAGGAACGAAGGGTTGATTCGATGACGCTCTCATTTCAACAAATTACATACGGTCCGCACCCAATGCCGGTCCGGTTTCCGATCTCAAGGGGGAGGGCCTCGAGCTTCGGTTCCAGGAGACAACTTGGCTGGCACAACTGTTGCCAACTCCCGCTGGTAAATGCTCCCATCACCTGTGACTTATCAGACTCAGACAGCCAAGCGGAAATAAAGCAACCTAGGAGTCCAATATGCCATCCGTCGGGACTTTGCCCTGCTTTATTCTCACGGTGTTCTAAAGAACATTCCTTGTCGCGTTGAGGATTGACCCGTTCTAAGCGGGGGGATGTGGGGAACTAAATTCCTTCTAAGTACCGCCCGTCATCATCCGTTTTGAGACATGATCCAAGGGCCGAAATTAATAAGGCGAGGGAGTTATAGACATAAAAGACAGGTTAGTGCTTCGCATAATTCATCATGCTTTATTCCAGAAGAGGCCATACCTGTACATGGATGCCTGTATCGACAACACATGCCCGGACGATCGATAGAAGACCCTCCCAAAATGGTGGGGGAATGGAAGGATGACACAATACGCAGAGTCATTCCGGTACCAAAGGTCATTTGAACCAAACCAGCCCAATGATATTCAATGCTTCATTTGATACTTATTCGTGATCCGCCAAGATAGGTGCGTACATAACTTATAATGGTTGGGATGGGTCGTTGATAAGCGCTGAGAATCTACCATGAGGCACCTGGACGAAAAGGAAACGAGATAAGTATCAGGGTACTACCAAGTAGGCGAGTGACGAGGCGATAGCATATCACATACGTCACCGACTAATGGGGTGAAGTTGTGAATGCTGGAGATAGACAGGCATCGTGAGGCAGGGTATCTTTTAGCGGTGATACCGTGAGTGGGTCGTAGAAGATATTCCAGGAGTGGACTTAACTTGTTTGCCAGCTGGCAAGACTCGGCGGCGGAATACATGCCAGAGGCACGGAAAGTTCTGCAATACGATAACGATCGAAATCTAACAAGCCCTCGATGCTGTGCAATGCGGGGAAAGACCGTCATGGTGACGTTGCCATACGGGGATTCTAGAGTTAGGAGGTAACGGATCTAGCTCGAACGTACTTGAGTGGGTGCTTCTGCAGTGCGTGATATTAATGACGGCCACCTGACTGAATAGAAATGCGCAGCCTGCAGGGAGAACAAATGAAATTAAGTACCATTCGCCGAGCTCACGCTCCGGAACATCATTCCTTTGGTCCGATCAAATGGAAAACGACCCTAAGAAACACCGGAGTCTAAGGGGAGCGCCAGCTCAGCTGTCATTAATAGTCGGTTCAATTGATTGAACGCAGTAGGACCATTTGTCACATACTGTGCCGGTCTAATCGGCTGAGCGCTGGCTTTTCAAAGTATGGAGTGGCATCGGAATAAATACCGGAAGCTTGCTGCCCACCCTTCATGTTGTTGATTTTCTGTGGTACCAATGGCAGACAGAGCTGAGACTGGGATTCATGGGAAAGGAACTCAGCGGCCCGGAAAATGCCGCTTATCTGCCTGCCTTAGTTTGTAAACATCTTTCCGATTTCCGAAGTGCTCGACTCGGAGTACTACGATCGATAATACCGCGAACACAGAATTCACGTCCTTTACTCCTTGTGTTGATCCTCGTGTAGAAATTGTACAATGGTCAGTGTTTAATCATGCTGGATCACTTCAGATTACCATGATATAGCAGTTAATCTGATATACGTTGGCTGTACTTCTAGTCGAGAGCGTCCAAGGATACACTTGTGTCTGAATTCTGCTCGATCACCAACGCCTCGTGAGTTTTGCGTCCACCCGATTGAACCATCATATGGTAGCCCAGCTGGTTCTCAATATTGATCTTCTCCCGCGTAGTCCAAAAGACGCCAAGCGATATCTTGACAAGCACCAGAGACGACTTGACGTCGCAATTGATGCTTACTTCCAAGAGAGCAGCGGCGGTCGAACCACCGTTGCCTCAACAAGCAGGTTGAATGCCCTGTTTGACAGATACAAGGGCAAGTACTACATACGCATACCAGACCGTCATCACTGAATCTAAGGGTCGTACTTAGATCCGTCGGGAGACGATATTTCGGTGGACGGAACGATTCAGCTGTGTCAGGATCTCCAAGTAGATCCAGAAGATGTCGTCCTTCTCGCAGTTGCTTACGAATTAAAGTCTCCGAGAGTTGGAGAGTGGAACAGGAAAGGTTGGATAGAAGGGTGGTCACGACTTGGGTCAGTATGCCCTTATACCTCCGCAGCAGAACGGTAATTGACCAATGAAAACTAACTTTACTTTACTCGTAGTTGCGACACCACTGACAGCATGAGGGTTACTCTGACGCCGTTGCGGGTGAAGTTGGGATCTGACTCGACGTATTTCCGTAAGGTGTATGATCACACATTCACCTTTGCTCGGACAGAAGGACAACGGAGTCTAGGTAAGCATAGACCTGACCACACTTGTAAGAGAAGTTATTGATTCATTTAGCGGTCGAAACGGCACTGGCATTCTGGGCTCTCTTGATTCCAACAGGGCTGGCAGGTGGCGCGCTTAACCATGATTTGACAGATGAAGATGTTGATATGGATGGTGAGGAAAGTTCCGGGTGGACAGACGAGCACACGCAATGGTGGTTCCAATTCCTGACTGAGAAGGGTGGTAAGGGTGTGAGCAAAGATACGTGGATGATGGTGAGAGGTCAAGTAAGACTACCGGTGCCTTGACTGATCGATAATAGCTCTTTGATTTCATTCGCTCCATTGATTCCAAATTCTTGACACATGACGCTGAGGGTGGGAATAGTTTTTCTGCCCTTAAAATTTAAAGTTGACGTATTCCACAGCTGCGTGGCCATCCACGATAGACGATTTTGTGGCTTGGGCAAGGTCAGGGGGTAAAGTCCCGACTGCAGAGGCGATATGACGGTTGGTGAGAAGTATGCGAAGCCGACCGTTTTTAATAAAATATAGAGTATCATTTTCTGTGCAAATTACACCATATATACCAATGAGAAGGAAGGGAGGGGGTACCGGTCTATAGACGAACAGGTTATGACAAAATGTTGTTGCAAGCAACAGTCCGCGGATTTGAAGAAAGTTTGATTGTCATCACGTAGACGTCTCCTTTGACAGTAGTAAGGATGGGAGGAAACAAGTTTCTTGGATCATCGAAAGCCTTGGCGACACAGTGGTTGTGACCACGGCTGCCAGAAAGTTTGAAGCATCCCTGATATCAAATTGAATTCGTCACCAGCAGAGATATTTTTTACTCATAACTGACTCTGCGGCGACGCGTATGATGACGTTTGATCCACCTTCAGCAATCCATAGGATATCAAGGTAGGTGCCAGATGCCGTGACACCGAACGCCTCTGCCAAACCATCTTGCATTGTCTTCCTTATTTTCAGAGCGTCTGTACAGGGTGGCTTGACAGAAAAATGGATGTAGGAATATTTTTTCGCGAAGGGATGGCGCGTCATGAGGGTCCAAGATAGTGAGCTACGGATTATGTCATATTATCTTTCTATTCTAAACACAGCAACCCCAAGACTCAAGTTCACCCACCAGGTCGCGGTAGAAGATCCTGGGGCCCACGTCCAAGCCGCTTTCTTCTCTTCTAATCTTTGCTTTTATGTTCATCAAATTGTTATGTCACCCTCGAACCAACGATCATGTTGTGGTGTTATAGAGGAGGCTCGCTCACAAGTACACGAACGCCGAGCTCACAAGCGGCAGCCATGGATCGTTCTCAAGTTTGCCGTCGGAATAACAATAGCGC
>LVVM01004329.1:0-13365 GCA_001882365.1 Rhizopogon vesiculosus | reverse complement strand
ATCTCCTGGATATGCGATAAATGTATGCGGCATTCAGTCTTTCGTTTACGTTCACAAATTCATCGTCCTTTCAAGTTGGTAGAAAAGACCGACTCGCCTGGACAGCAGCTAGCGCGTGCGCAACTGTCATCTACCCTCGACGACCCCCCTGGAATGTCGTACGAGTTGTTGTCTCCTAAGGGCGACCCATCTCAGAACCCCTCACATGGTTCTGATACACGAACAAAAAGAGACGACCGAAATGACAGATTGCAGGCACCGTCGACTTCTGGAAAAAATGTCAACCTTGCGCCCCCCGCTGCCCCAGAAGCGGCTCCGCAAGAGATGGTTTTTGTCCTCGCTAACCCTGAAACCCTCCGCGTCGCGAACCAAGCACCGCTCCCACCCACTCACCCCTATCAGACCAGCTTACATCCGCCTCCACCAATGTTTTCGCGACAACCGTCAACCAAGCCTATTCTTCTACCCGAGTATCGTTACTGCGCCAAGGACAAAATCATCAAGCCTCCTCGTGCACATCACTGCCGAGCTTGTGGCACTGTAAGTGAGACATTTGTTGACTCCAACTCTTTTTCATGGGCGAGAATAGTGCGTGCTAAAGTATGATCATCATTGTCCATGTCAGTGAAACCTATTCTTTCTATTTCATATCTGAATATGTCGGAACCTAGGGATTGGGCACTGCGTCGGTGCTTTCAATCACAAGGTAATATACTTGACAGGATTGCTCCCTCAGTCATTCATTGACATGTTTCATCGTAGTTTTTCGTTAATTTTGTGCAGTGGGCAGCGATTTTGGGTTTTTGGATATTCGCAACGCTTTTAGGTCTCAATGTCAAATCCCAAAGGAAATATCTAGACATCAATCCAGAACAAATTGCTGTCATGGCCCTGTCCGTCATTGTCGTACAGTGCCAGAATTCTTGCTGATACATTTCCACAGCTCAGCTCTCTTCGGCATTTTCTGCTTCCTTATGTTCATGACCCAAGTGCACCTAATTATGTTGAATCAAACAACTGTAGAATCTCTTGCGTTTCGATCGATGAAGGAGCGTGAACAAGCTACTCTAGCGCACATGCATAGTTGGTACGAGATCGGGTGCGTAATCGAGCTGTGTCTAAATCACAACTTTTACTGATTGCATTATCGTGTGTTCTGAATTAAAACATATCCAGAGCTAAGCGACGAACGCAGAAAAATTGGGATCAGGAATGGGGTAGGATTGATAAGGAGGGCAACCTCTGGTGGCTGGGCAGTAGTAGAGAAAACTGGGAAAGCGTGATGGGCAAGAATGTGTGGTGGTGGTTCTGTGAGTTCTATCATGATGTCTTCACGAAGTTTTCTATTTCCACGGTTTTCGTTGTGCTGACAAGCGGTATGGTTTTTAGTGCCGGTTGGACGTGGACTCCAGGATGGACTGAGCTATCCCACAAACCCACGATCTGACAAGCAAGGGAGATGGAGGAGAAGGGAGGAGTGGCCTTCTGATCTACGATGATATCTGACCATTATATCAGTTTCTGATTTTACTGCAAGTACATCTGGAACATTGTACCATACCATTGAGGATACATAGCCTCGGACCTGGAAGTTTGCAGATCTATACATTTCGAGTTCACTGCAATAGGATTCCTGCACTAAACAAGCTCACTTGTTCCCTGGTCGCCTAGCTCGTGCAGGAACCTCTCGGCATTCGATATGTATTGGGATTGAGGATGACTCGAGAGTGTGTTCGATACCGCCGTGTGCATCCTCATGGTCGTAGGTCGCTCAAAAGGCACATGTACTACATCATAAGGTTTCCGCACTGAAGGTGATATCTGAAGTTTAACGATGCGCTTCCAAGTGTCTTAGTGTGGACGTTTTCAGTTGCATCTTTGAGAGGGTTGGGAGTAGCATCACGGGCATGCGTTCACCTGGTGCCGATGAGGGAATATAACATAGATTCGTTCAGAGACAATTTACAGAGCTATGACGACGATCATGGGTAGGTGTCCATGGTCGGCACGTTAGGATCGCCCATACCCCAATGAGTCCCCCACGAAAAAGAGATACGCCTAAGGAGGAAGAGACTCACTATATCACGTGCAAGTGTTTTATAACTTGTCGGCTCATTTACCCGCGATGCAGTGACCGAGTTGGGTCTGATATCTAAGTGCCTGACGTCATTGAGCGCTGGTGTCAATTTGATAGAAGAAATCAAGGACGACGTACGGTTGCATCATGATGAAGTGATGATAACCATGGCAAAATTCGAACATCGGGTGACATATCCGAGCGGCTATTGACAAACGCGCCGTCTGTCCTGGAGGCCTGAATCGGAACAACTATTGCACGGTATACGCGGGACGCATTAATTCCAATGGGGACCTATTGACAACTGCCGGCGCCGCTGTTCAGAGTGCTAACCGGTTCTGGAGGAGGATATCAGACCGCTTACCTTTAGTGCTCCTCCTAACTTCAACTGACACTCCTTAAGATACCGATGCCGTACGGTACGGAGTCTGAACTCAAGCAACACAACACAACATGTTTATTGTCCATCCGTTCGTCTTCAAGCTGCCAAATGAGCACTCACAGATATAGAATTTTAGTCTCCCGTAGGCAGACCCTAATAGAACCAAGATAGTCGTTCCTCCTGTATACAGAATCTTATGCACGTGCCAAGTCGCATCCTCTGCGCTGATAAGATTAGTCCACATGTTATTACAGTTGCCGCGAGGCGCGAACTGAGGTTTCAATTACTCAACAAAGAAGCAGGCTCATCATGATCACTCCTAACTAGTCCTGAATCTCTAGTGACTCCGAGGCTCTACCCCGCCTGAGTCATACTCAAGCCATTAATATTGGCGCTTGTAGCAATGATGATGATGGACCTTCGTGGACTTGGACACTCAACGCATCATTAAGTTGGAGTTAATGATGGCAGTGGTTTCAATTACCTCGTCATCGCGCGGGCGGCCGCATTAGTGAACCGATGAGCTCTTCGTGGTGATTACGTCGATTGCTTTATATTAGTTCCAAAGTATGTTGTAGCGTGCAGAAAAGAAGTCCAATACATTACAGCATAAAGTTATATGAGAAAAGCAAAATCCGCGGCTCACCGGGTAAGTATCTGATGGCCATGCACTCCTCCACAATCATGACAGAACAAAACCCCGACAAGTGTTCCTTACAGTAGTATGCGGTCGACAAAGTCTAAAACTTAACGGTAGAGAGTTTGAACGTCAGTCAAGGTGTGGAATCGGAATGACATGGTATGACCTACATCATGATAGCAGTAGCCACCTCGGAGCGCCGCAGACGGACATGAGAGAGCTACGGTGCAACGTGTAGGACAAATAGGCAAGCATGTGAGGAACTTAACGGCATGCGTATGTGGTACGAGCAGCCGGGGTCCTGTTTGCCGGGCGGACCACACGGAACCACAGTTGAAATGGAACCCACCGAATCAACGTTGAACTTGAACGTCCATCTTGTTGACTGCCAGAACATCCCACTCTTGTTATTCGTGATCTATTGAACAAGTTATTCTTCTCGCCAACACATGCACCTTACAATGTCGCCTGCTCCCATTATCAATAACGGACACTCCCATCAAACGACTCACCAGGTCGTGAAACAGCGCAACGGCAATGGCGTCCACACCACCAGCACTACCGATGGTCCACTGACTTCAACGGTGCTCATCAACATGGAGAATGAATACGGTGCTCACAAGTAAGTCTTCTCCGCTTTCAATTGTGACCGAGTGTCTTCCTCGAGGGATTTCCCCAATGTTCAAACCGATCAAAATCACGTTGACTCGGACTGAGCCGATTCGCTGGTTCTCATCATTCGTTCAAGCGCTATGAATGCATGCTAACATTAATTCTATAGTTATCATCCGTTGCCGGTGGTTTTTGATTCCGCACAAGGCGCCAAGTGAGGGACTTTTGCCTTTCACATGGTGTACTTTTACCTAATTGATGACCTCAGGGTATGGGATCCAGAAGGCAAAGAGTACATCGATATGTTGTCTGCATACTCGTAGGCGTTTCGCTGCATTCCACTCCTTTTATTTACTTACTCATAATTCTTTAGCGCTGTCAACCAGGTTCGTAACATGCAAATGACGATGTATCAGGAGGGATGGGCTCACCGGGCGGTCACATTTTTAGGGTCATTGTCACCCAAAGATAGTCGCTACTCTAGTAGAGCAAGCCCAGAAACTCACTCTGTCATCTCGTGCATTCTACAATTCTGTTTTTGGGAGGTTCGCGCAGATGATTACACAAATGTTCTCATATGAAAGCGTTCTTCCTGTGAACACCGGTGTCGAGGCTGTCGAGAGTGCCATCAAGCTTGCTCGAAAGTGGGGTTACATTAAGAAAGGCATCCCTGATGGACAAGCTATCGTGTTCAGTGCTGCGGGGAATTTCCATGGAAGATCTCTGGGTGTGATTAGGTATGTTTAGCGTTCAGGAGTTCGTTCAGGAATCTAGGTTAATCTATTCATAATTCCTGGATTAGCCTGAGCACTGATCCGGAGAGCCGCGATGGTTTCGGCCCCTACCTCAGTGGTGTTGGACCGTATTACTTGGATGATAAAGAAACTCGTTGCATCCGCTTCGGGGTCATATCCGACCTCGAACGTGCGCTCGAACTTTATGGAACACGCGTGGCGGCGTTCTTGGTGGAGCCAATTCAAGGGGAGGCAGGGTGTGTCTTTAGCAAGTTCACTCTAGGGGCGGATTTAATCTGTTCTCTGCATCTAGAATTATCGTGCCACCCAACGGTTATCTTGCACAAGTTCGAGAGCTTTGCACCAAACACAATGTCCTTATGATCTGTGATGAAATCCAGACGGCACGTTTCTTCATAGGTTCCGTCGGGGGATTTATATGCTCATTAACTCAATATAGGGGCTCTGCCGAACGGGTAAGATGCTCTGCTCTGAGCACGACAATGTTCGGCCGGACATGATTCTGTTAGGGAAGGCACTTTCAGGCGGAGGTGAGTTAGTCTTTTGCGAGAAGCTTCTCGCATACCAAATTGCTGTTTTACAGTGTATCCCGTTTCGGCTGTTCTCGCTGACCGCGACATTATGTATTGCATTCAGCCTGGAGAACATGGCAGTACATACGGCGGGTGCGTCCTCCCGACGAGGTTTTTTTTTGAAGCCTACTTACATCGTCATTTAGGAATCCCCTGGGATGCGCTGTTGCTATGACGGCCTTGCGCGTCCTTGTGGACGAGAAGCTCGCAGATCGCGCAGAGAAGCTCGGCGAAATATTCCGTGCCGGTATTTTGGCATTGAAGTCTCCCTTCGTCAAGGAAGTCCGAGGCAAAGGTCTTCTTAATGCGGTGGTAATCGATGAGGAAAAGAGCTGCAGGGGCCGCACTGCGTGGCAATTCTGCTTGCTCCTGAAGTCCCGGGGCGTTCTCGCGAAACCGACTCATTGTAACATGTATGTGACTTGTTGTTTCTCATTTGATCCGCTACAACTTTGTTCTCTGATGCAGTATTCGTTTTGCGCCTCCGTTGGTGATACTCGAGGAGGATCTTCGCAAGGCTGTCGATATCATTGGACAATGTCTAGCTGACCTTGATGAGGTAAGTGCCGCAACTGGGAGTCCAGGTGACCCTCGTGATACTTACTGGATTGTAGCTTGATGAAATCCCAGGAGAGCTCGAGTGTGAGAAGGGTTTCAAGGATATTCTCGATAACTAATGTGCAAGGTATTTTCTATGTAAGATAATGTGTAATCATCCGTACGACTTATACTAGTTAGCTGGGAAGATGAGAAATCCGTCGGGTCTTTGAATGATGAGTTATGCTCCGCACACCTCGCGGCCGGATCTTTGGTTGAGCGCCAGTATGAATTCTTGGAATAGCGAATAGTAGGAAGAAATACAAAGATATTAGGCACCTCGTAGGGTCGACTTCTATGAAACCAGAAGCCAGCCGAAAAAAATGCCTACGGCCTGTAAAGACAGCCTCGTTCTTCCCTATCATTAGCAACTCGATACTCGGTAGGAAAGATCGAGCATCAAGTGAATAAAAAGGGAGTCATCTCGAATGATCGATATCGATGGCGTGACCAGTCCACGATATGATGAGGGGTAGTTAAAGTTGAAATCTGCTATACTTTTTGAGTTTATCAAGATGAAAAGCTTAGGGACTCGATGCAGAAAGAGCACTGCGATGGATAACGTTGGAGGCAAGGCCTTGCAATGGGAGAAAAAGAAAAAAAAGCACCTGGCTTTTTTATGGTCCGATCAACTCCCGATCATGTCACGGTATTTTTCTTAGGAACGCCGCTAAAGATTAATTTACATAACATTGAAGTAAATCTATAAGTACGATCAGGTTTGCGGACTTCCTGTTCGTTTGAGACGTTGAGCTTGAGATGACGCTCTCGAGTCCCCAAGGACTCCGCCAACGAAAGTTTCTCGACGAGGGCTCAGACATTTCAGCAGCCCAAGATGCGTATGGACAGCCAGAGAAGACACGCCAAGTACGCGAGGAGGTGGTTTGGGGAAAGACTCCAGGTGGCGAAGGTGGGTGTTGGTGCAAGAGCGCTTTTTTAAGATTTGACAAAATCATATTCCAGTTTTCCGGGTACCAACTACGCACGACGTCTTAACCGGGCTATTTCATCCACGATACCCAAAGAGTCACTTGGACATTCTCAATCTCTCATTGCTCGGATTACAGCTTGTTCTCTTCTATGTACTACCACGTCCTGCGGCCAAGGTTTTCTTTTTGCTCTATTTTGCATTCTGGAGGGCCGCATATGACGCTGGTTTGGGATGGGTTCTTACTAAACAGAGTAAGAAAAAGTGGATGGTTCGCGAAGTCCAACGCCTCGGATGGCTCGATGAGAAGCGTAACCCGGCGGCAAGACATTGGATTCGTGCTCAACTTCAGGGAAAGATGGGCAAGGACTATTCATTTGATGTGAGTAATCTGCTCGTCGTATTTCCTGATCGCTTATCTTTCGCTCAGGAACTTCCACTGGAATACAACACCTGGCTGTTGTTCAGACAGCTTGTGGATGTGATTCTTCTCAAGTCAGCTCTATCATTCTGTCAGTGTCCAGTGACTGACATAGCTGCTTCAGCGACTTCTTGGCGTACTGCATGTTTGCCTTTGCGTGCTTCAGAGTGCCCGAAGGACTCTCATTTCCCGTCCATGTCATGAGGTAAGCGTTCGTGCTTGAATCACCCGATATCTCATTTATCGTCGTGTAGATGGATCGGTGGAGTGGCATTGATCGTATTCAACCTTTGGGTTAAAACTGAGGCGCACAATGTTGTCAAGGATTATGGCTGGTATTGGGGTGACGTGTTTTTCCAGCGCGGCGCACTTATATTTGACGGCGTTTTTGAATTGGCTCCTCACCCAATGTACTCTGTTGGTACGTTGTATTGTCAGCTCTTGTTACCAGCTGTAAATCAACAACACAGGCTATGCTGGATACTACGGTCTCTCCCTAATGGTTGGAAGCTATCCTGTCCTGTATGTCAGCCTGGCAGCTCATGCTGCCCAATTTGCTTTCCTGGTCTTTTTCGAGAATCCTCGTAAGTGATTCCCAAGCTGTCACGCAATATTTCCTGATGTGTAGTAGATATCGAACGGATGTATGGCAAACGCACGCCTATCGCGTCGCGTAAGCCTCTGTTCGTCTCTGAATGCAAGAAGAGTCGCACCCCGAAAGTGAACGACCCCAGTTCACTGCTATCTTCCGCCGAGGACAATGCTGACCAGTTGACCACACCTACTGTTACTGAAGGCGAGAGTGCCACAGATACTGAGCTTGACACGGAATGCGAAGGCGAGACTACTCCGAAAGACAAGAAACGAGAACTAGATAACATCTGCACCTACGACCCTATGCAGCGGACAATATCTCAACATGATCTGCATAACAAGTATTTCAGGCGAGACATGGTCGGACTTTACAACATCGATCTACTCCGGCAAGTGTTCTAGTTCGGGGGTGACATCTGTCCTAACTTCTTTGCAGTTCTTCGGATGCTATGCTTGCGCTTCTAATGGTTTATATCGTTTCCGCATCGTTGCTACCTGCACTGTCATATCATGCGACCCTCATGTTACACTTTGCACATGCTTGTGCTTGGTGCATCTTCCATAGCGTTGGTCTTGGGGTTCTCCTCCGTGCCCAGAGCAAATCGAAGTTCCTCGTCAGGCACTTTTTAAAGAACTATCACTATCCGCCTGGTGATCGTGGTCAGGGTGCGGTGCAGGAAGCATTTACGAACTGGAAGTCATTATACAATGTTAGCTTGTGCATGACGTATAGTGAGTATACTCAAGGGTCATATATGACGAGTTGCTGATGGTGGCGTGCAGCCTCACTCGCGGGTTTAGCGTGGAAATCATATACAGTACCTGTTGCATGGTCCGAGGGCGATGCCCTTCTCCGACATACGCTAGGATCAGTTCGTACTTCTCCCTGATGTTATCTTCTTTCACGCGCTAAGCTTGTTTCAGCTCCTTATCGCACTCCACGCGTGGGCGGCGATGGAATCATTTGAGGTATTGGGCGTTTTTGGTATGTGCCCAGTCAAAACTTTGTTTATTATACTTACGCAATTGCAAGGTTGGTTCTACGGTGACTTTTTCATGGAGGATTTCCCGGCGCATCTTGAATACACTGGGATTTTCCGGTATGATCGAACGAGATACTTCCCGTCCAACATCTGTTCATCGATTCTTATTAGGTACCTTAATAACCCCGAGCTGATGAGCGGAGCTTCCTTCTTGGGTCTTGCCCTAATCAGTGGCAGCAAGCTCGTTGGCGTTCTTGCAGTCGTTAGGTTTTTGTCTTACTGTTGGTTCCTCCAAACCGTTGAAAAGTGAGTGTAGAATGGAACAACAACGTCCCGCTGCCTTTGAGGACTGACTATTCATATCACAGCCCGCATATGCGAAAATTATACGGCGACAGTCTCCGCAAGGAAGCTGGCTTTGTCAAAGTCATCAAGAGCGTCGCTAGTAAGAATGCTAGACTCCTAGAGTCGCGGGCTGGCCGTCATGCTCCCGAGATTAGGAGGGTTGCGAAAGAAGTCAAAGGCACTTTTGACAAGGTTTTTGAAGAAACTGCTGATGTTGTAGAGGAATTCCTTGCGAAATGTAAGCGTGACCGATTAGCGCGTGATATCGATACTGATGATATCGTTGCAGCGAAACCCAGGATATCAGAGGTGATGCAGGAGACCAAGGTTCTTCTCCAACAGTCTCGGGAAAGGCTAGTTATCACGTCAGTAGGAAGTTTCTCAAAACGCTGTCTAACTTCTAACGTTCCGTGGTTTCAGTCGCGTTGCCCATGACCTATCATCGTACGACACGGCGAAATACAAGACCTCCATTGTCCCTAGTCAATCTGGCAGCATGCGTTTCCACTTAGGCGAGACAATCAAGGTCAACTGGCAAGCCCCTGTCCGTCATTCCCGTCGCGACTGGATCGGAATATACAGGGTGGGTAGCCTTTTTCCATACCGAGCTCCCTTGTGATGAATTCCCGCAGGTCGGTGCCAACAAGTCCACATTGGTCACAAAGATATCGTCCTTCGGGATGTGGATCCCCGTTCATAACGAAGAATGGGACGAGGATCTACCTTTGGATGATATTAGTCGAACTACCACTCGGAGCAAGGAGCCAGAACTCGGATCGGTCTCGTTTGAAGGTTCCACGCTTCCATGGACCATTGGTATTTACGAGGTGATGCCCTAAGCATCTTCATCATGTCAAATCAACTTACATCGAACACCAGGTCCGTTACCATCACGATGGCAAGTATAATGTGTTAAGTCTTGACGGGCCGTTTGAGGTGTACGGTATGTGTCTGATAATTCGGCCAGTACGTTCTTGTATCTGAACAAGGTCGTTCTGCAGTGAGTGAACCAACGGCGCTCGACTTCACCTCCGTTCGGGAGTGCTTGGCTCATATTGTACCTCTCTGCCTGGACTCAGACCCTTATCTGATGCCCCTTTCTTGCGGAGGGACTCAAGAACCTGCAGACGCAGACGGTAGTGATACTCGTGACGTGGACGATTTCAGCTTCTGGTCTGAGCGACAGGCCAAACGTATATGCTCTGCCATCGAGCAGGCATTTGGGGTTGAGTATGCGCCGGAGGTGGTGATGGCTGATGCTAATTTGACTGCACTTGCCAATCGGATATTGGTCTCGAAGCAAATGCTGGTTCCGTAGATCCCTCGATTCATGACATGACATTTTTACGTTCTCTGTTTCAATCTCATGTGGAATACATACATTCTAGTTGGTTTTTGTGGGTACACGTTTTACGTAACGATCGGCTGCAATATTTGGCTTGAAGTTCATCGATGGAGTTTTTGGTGCACACTGAAGTTTGAACATCACTAACCAGGGACCGCATCAAGTCAAATCTGTCTTAAGCCCGTATTCTATCATGCCAAGGAAGACGGATTATTATCTCTCCCAGTGCACTATAGCTGCTAAGAAGGCAAGTTCACTGTTCCACAAAGGCCTATGTATCTCGGAGATCAACTTTTTATCTACAGTCATCCATGACATACCATCTTGGCGCAGTGCTCGTCAAAGGCGGAAAAGTCATATCTACGGGATACAACCACCATCGCACGCACTACGATGGAAACGATGTCGTGAAGCACGGTCACCGCAAGCCCACTTCCATGCACGCGGAAATGCACGCCATCTATAGCTTGACGGGCATGTCTCCTTCATTCAAGCAGCAAGTTCAACTCTCGCTGCGACGCACCGCAGCTGCGAAACGAAGGCCGCCTTTTGAAGCACGATCACAACAAGCCTCACATGACGCATCGACGGAGCAGCGTCTTTTATGAGACTCAAACACAGTCTTCGTTGCGCACGACACTTCTGAGTCAGAGCCCCGACTCTTGTTGTGCGATTGATGGCGCATTGCCCCTACCTGGCGATGTAGAGCCGTCCAGGGGGTGGGATGCACGCCGCAGGGACTCAAGGGTCAATGGTGCAGATATCTATGTTGCACGTACCATCAAAAACGGTCTGGGGTCAGCGAAACCTTGTTGGCGTTGTGTGCACTGGTGTCGGTGGTTTGGTGTGAAGAGGATATTTCATTGGAATCCCTCCATCGCAGAGTTCGAGGTGTTGAAGGTGAATGAAGGTTACAAAGGTCACTACGAGACCCAAGCCGATGTGCGACTTTTTGCGGGTATGGTAAGTCCCCGCCTTATCTCTTTGATGCTGCGTTGATTCGATTGATACTTAGGACTATTGAATAAATACCATTGATACCATTTTGCAAACGGTGACAGTGATAATGGCCGGTGTGTACTACAGGCTCAAGTTTCGCGTCTAGCGCTACATCTTGGAACCCCTACAACTGCTCGCCGTATCGCTTATTTGCTACGGCCGCTGCGAGTTACTAATATGGGGAATAAGCCGTGTGCATGAAATTCAACCTGATTGTCGATTATGACCTCTGCCGTTTACTGCATGCTCTACATCCCCTCATGTAAAATCCTGTATTTCCGATGTCACTGTTCTGGGGATTGACATTAGTATGTTCAGGGTCATCCCGAGGAGTTACACTTATTTTTGCTCTGATGTCGTTGTTCCTATCCCAGCGCCTTCTCCGAGTTGACTGCTTTGGATCTTCATGATTAGCAAGGGCATTCGTTCGTGCCAGACCATTTCTCTTATCCAACAATTGCACAACGCTCTACTTACCCTTTCTTGACTAAAACAGAACGTCTTTAGCAGCTTCTTATTATTTCTCGGAATCGGAATGACTACATTTATGTCGTTCGTTGCGGCTCACCCTAACTTCCACAAGATCCCTCTTTCTTAGTTCACCCCTTTCTTACCCCTTTTCGTCGGTTATAAGGCACGTCTCAAAGGGCTTGAATAGACATGTCATCGCGTCCATATCGTCGATTTCCCCTCCCGACGGAGTTAGGCTTCCTCATTTTTACATGTGCTAAACCAACATTCACCCAGACTGGCCCTCATGCCACAGCGAGCAATATATACTCATCCCTGGTGGCACTCTGTCATGTCTCCAGAACTGTCAGACGCATAGTCCTTCCCCAAATTCTCCATACAGTGGTACTTTTAGAAAAACGCAACGTGAAAGCCTTTGAGCATGCTCTGCGTATGCAGAGAGCATACGCAAAACGAGGGAGTCACCTTCATTTTGACTACGCACCTCACGTACGCAGGATTTGGATTGGAGAGTTCTCAGCACCCCGTATCCATATCCCCTTCCCACTGTTCTACAACTATGCAGTTGACTTCAGCCTACTTGCTCCAGTCCTACTTGGCGCAAAGTCGCTTTCGGTCGACTGTGCTGGCACGTTCCTTCTTGAAGGCTGCATCAATTATGCATGGGGCTTACGCAATAAGGATGACTTGAATATTGACCGCGTCCCGTGGAACACAAAGACTTTGACGCTACGAGGGCACTTTCCTGGCAAATTGGTCGTTCGCAAGGAAAATGCTGCAACATTAGCTTTCCGCGCTTCTATCCCCTACGTAATCGGCATCGTGATCGACCGAGCTAGACATGCGTGCTGGACGCACTTCGATGAGCTCCCTCCATGGATGGAGTATATACGCGTGCCTGAATGGAAGGCCCTTAAACTCTGCATGGTGGCCTGGCCACACCGGGACGTGAGCCCGGTCACTGCATGGTTGGTTGACTGGAGGGATGTACACGTGGAGTTGATGACATACGCTCCTCCCGTGTATGGCTGGGGCTCTTCCCGTGGAATGATATATTACACCAGGGCATGTGCACTATGTTTCCGGTCGCTAAAGTTCAACTTAAGAGAAGTGACTTCAAGCATACGTAGACATTCCTTATAGAAGCTCCTGGCCATGCCTACATATCTATTTACCTGCTAGTATACACTACGATCAAGAGTAAAGTGATAATGCTGCCACATCATTGGTCCATGAACAATGATACAAGATATATAGATGCTGCATTGTTAAGCTTGATGCTATCGATATCGTTTCAGCTGACATGCATTGCTATATTATGTAACCCTAGTACATCCATCAAGAAGGGTTCTGACATCTAAGCTTACACCGAGACCAGATGTGAGCAGTAATATAACTCATTCACGCAAATAATATTCATAATTTGAGTCAACGTCATATTGTTTTTCCCCTATCTGCAAAGTTCTTCCAAACCCCCCCACCGCACTATACTGATCGACCAAGAGTCAGAGACAAACTTAAAGATGTTATGTTCTTGGGTTGACAGGGGTTTTCCGGGCGTGGAAATGGACTAAGGTATAATTCGGAGAAGTTCCTAGGAGTTCCGGAGATAATCGGCGAATTCCGGAGAAGTAGGATATCTCT
>LVVM01004326.1:0-11378 GCA_001882365.1 Rhizopogon vesiculosus | reverse complement strand
GATAGCCTGACCTACCCATCCGCCTCATGCACGACCTCCAGGTCGCAACGTACGACCGTGCGACATTTTACATTCCTGGCGATCACACGGGGAAAGGATATACCGATTTTCCGGCGGCAGATGATGCACCCACTGGTGCAGTCTCAGCAGGGAAGTTGTGAAGGGAGTTGATTACTACCAAGATAGAGGGGGTGAAACGTTTCGGTGGAAGTTAAGCACTGAGCATTGCAAGGGATATGAAGATTCTTCCAAGGATACCCTAGACCTAGACTAGATGTGGACCTACTAAAAAACCCGGGCTACGTGGGTATTATCAGATTTTCATCTCTGGAGCGTAGGCATAGGGGATGATGTATTTATTCGATAATTAAGTTACTACGTGTGTTCGGTAGGGACCGGAAGAACCCGAAGGTGAACCCGAAACGCCCGGTTTGAGACTAACTGCAAGTTGCAACAGCAATTCCAACCTTGTGGCTTTTGTTGTACTTGAGGATGCAGCGTTATTCTTGGGAAAAACAGTGTCTCATAGAGTCACAGTTCGGGGACATCCCCGTCGAAAAAAGAACTTACAACATATACAAGCGCCGTTCTAGGAAAATATTCAATTTGACCGTTAGTTAACCACTTCTGCGGAGGGTTAATCCTTTAGCAGACGATCCAGGGAATCATGATGGAAGATGGACCATCAGCGACTAAGTAGAAATGAGCTGTCAACACCATTTCACAAAGATGAAAAAGGACGATAGATGTGGTAGGAAAAGTCCACCCGAAAAATCCACGCCAGGTGGAGTTATCAGCGATCTTGAGATAAGCCTTCGTCGTAGCCATAATTGGACAGGTATTATGTATGACCCGGGAAGGTTTTGAACTAACCTACAACAGGGGCCCATGAGGCAACCATGCTTTAGGAAACGGTACGCCTGACGCTCGACGAGTAGGGAATTCGTTCACGTTTGTCCGGGTGCCAAGAATGTCGGCATGCTTTGAAACTGTCGACTATGGCAGCAAAACAAGTGAGTCCTTCATCCCCGAACAACGGATGTATGGTTCGGTTAGCGAAGGCTGCCCTTTCAGAACAAATCTGCGGAACAGGAACATTCATTGGACCGAGCGATTCTGCATAGAGTATGTTCCCCAGAGGTTACATTGGCGTTTGGCGCAGGCTTGTAGGTGATTGTTGATAATTCCTCTTACCATGTTACTTCGCCGCGGCCTAGTGCCTACATGCAGACCAGTGTATCACCAATTGCCTAGCCAGGTCGAAGCACGTACTGCGACACGGAACTCTTGAGCATCAGTGTATACGATGATTCTTCCCTTCTAACCCCCGGTACTCAAACGGCATGCTAGGAAAGACTCGACTTCCTTTACATAAACCTGAAAATCTGTAGGGTGAGTAGTAGTACATTCACTTGACGGAAGTGATGAGCGACACACATCTATTGTCTTGATGTTCATGTCTCTTCGTAGTGCTACCTGTGGTATTATAGTCAATTTACAAACAAGTCTTCGGAAGAAGAGTTAGCACAGAGATCTATCGCAGTGAGAATTTTTTTGTGTGGTCTAAAGTTTCTGCAAGAGCGCCGAGTTCTGGTGATGCTTGTAATAGTCACGGTTCTGCGCCACCAGGAACTTGCAGGAAATCATATTTTCCTCCGACGGAGATCACGGCTATTGCTTATAAGTTGTTTCCAAATAACAAACTTCACTCCTGTAGGGATTCGACGTCCCGACACTGGCGTCTTCTTTCAATGAGTGTCTTTCATTGCGAAATTGTTCTCCTGCTACTGAGTGATACAGTTCACGTGAACACTCTGTACACTATTCCGTACTTTCGGCAGCCTATGTCAGCATATCACTGATGGTGGAACACTAAGAAGGTACTCGCGCGAATTTTGTGCAATTGCCAACTTTCACATTCCCCAGTGGGTGATCAGTCAATTATGACAGTGAGAGTAGTAGGAGATATGATATACTGGGCCAACGGGAGGCACAATATTACAAATGTCTGGCAAAAGGTAATAGATTACTTCGCCTGGGTGAAAGCTGTCCAACACTTCATGGAAGGAAGCCAAACGCAGTTCATGAGAATCGCCACCATAACAGGATGATAACGAGAAATGCTACTGCACCAAAGGGTGCGTACTGCCGTATGAGCGCTTGAAGGTTTACGTTTCTTGCTGCCTTGCGGTACTTCTCCGATTCGGAACGCAAGGAGGTTGACAGATGCGACATTCCTGTCAAGTGTCAAAGAATCAAGGAGAGTTTGACAAAATCTCAGCGCTCACTGTCTAACGAGTCCCCCCTCCATAAGAGCTCCTCCATATTCTTAGTCATAATGCGAGTAACGTCTTGCAACTCGTTGTTCAACTTGCCCAAATTTGATGATCCAGCTGCATCAGCGGCACGTGTGTCCTGATATAGTCGTGCTGTTTTAGACATGAAGGTATCTAAATGAAGAGTCAATGAGTGTCATGGGTGAAGATACGCGCACTGGAATCGCGCACCGAACCCGACAAAGGCATAGGGTTTTCGCACAGTCTCGACTTTGGGCCCATAGGAGGTGGTGAATTCTTTTGAAAGCTCTTCTAAATATGAAAAAGCAAGCTTTCGCGGGTAAGACTTGTCCGCAATGGTGAGGTAGACGATATTATCCGAGAGAAGGTAACTATGACCGACGGGCGGTTTAGGAAGTGGACACGGCGCGAGGCATAACTGGACACTCACTGAAGTGTGTACTGCCCGCTCTCGATGGAACACCGCGGTTCCGAGTTAGGCGTGATACGTCGAAAGATGAGTTTCGACTGTTGTTTGTGCTCCTGAAGAGCTTGCTCGGTCTATTGAGGTAAATAAGGTCTTCTATTGTCAAAATACGGAAGCTAACCTGCTCGTCATCCACGGTTGCTGCAAGTGGCAAAGCATCTGTTGCGCGGACTATTATTGTGGAACGAACCATGGTGGAAATAAGAGGAAGTTTGGCGTCGTCGTGGCCAGTCGTGGCCCATTTGAAAGCACACTGACGTTGGTACAAATCACGTGATCAGCGGGCGGTGAAATATCCGAGGCTCTGAATGACATCAGACATGGGATGATGGCACATAGCCAGCGCTATATATGTGGCAGATGAACGTTCCTGCTTCGATCACACAAGAACTGTAGATGTATTGGCCAAACCGCAAAGAAGATTTCGAAGGTAATCAGAGACTCTAGAGCCCTGGGTCGGAATCAGCCATGTTCGGTCCGGTCTTCGCCGGCGGCAGGGACTCTGCAGTGTGTACTAGTAGTTCCGTTGAAATGTGATTCGTCTCCATGAATATACTAGTATAAATCTCAGGCGCAGTTGCACAGCTTCTGCGTTGATCACCTACCATGACTCCCTCCCTGTTCGACATTCGCAAACAGGTACGTATGTAGCCCCAGAACGATGACCCCAACCAACACCACCTCAACAGCTCACATTCTATGGTTCCTACCATACCAATCCAATCAACGTCTTAATTCACGTCTTCGGAGTACCGGCTATTGTATGGTGTGTCATCTTCTCTCTGAGATGTAGGGATCCTTACATAGTTCCTATCCAGGAGTGCACAAGCGTTATTGACTCTCATACCACATCCCACATTCTTGCCAGATATTCGCTATGCGTTCAATGAATTCCTCGTATTCGACATGAACACATCCGCAATATTCACTGCTTTCTACCTCGCGTACTACCTCATCCTTGAACCAATAGCTGCCGTGTGTCTCCCATGCCGTAAATCACCCTTCGTAATCACCACTGACGCGTGCTGTAGTTGTTATACGCGCCACAGATGGTGCTGTCATTATTGACTGCGACAGCATACGCATACCGCCCTGACGGAATCCGAAATGCGATTATCGTTCAAGTTGTTTCATGGGTTGCACAGTTCTTGGGGCACGAGCTTGCTGAAGGTCGTGCTCCTGCGCTTCTAGATAACATCGCTGGTGGTAAGTTACCTATTTCGCATTCGATTCGTGTGTAGCTTATGCACCCATCCTTTCCAGCTTTGGTGCTCGGGCCCTTCTTCGTGCACTTAGAATTGTTGTTCATGGTCGGATATCGCCCCAGCCTGCACAAGCAGCTGCAAAACGATGTCGGCATTGAGATCGTCAGAATCAGAAAGGAAGAAGGCAGAAAGCGACGTCTTGCAGAGAAGAAGTCTAATTAATTTGGTCATCGACGATGAAAGCCTTAACACGAATCTAATGTTTGTGTATTTTGTATTTTCGCCAGTTGTTATATAAACGTCATTGGGGGTGACCGTCAGATCTCGTTAATCCTTATTTCGGGGTTCTGGGACTTTTATACGTTCACCATCGCCCTGTATCATATATTAATCTAGAGTGTGTTTATTATTCTACCACCTAAAATCGCTATCGTGGTGCCTTCCAAATCTCAGTGCGATATCATGTTGACAATGACTCGCACCCTACACAGACTATCAAGTTGCATGTGACATCAATCGCCCTTCAAACGAGACTGGCAGGAGGCCCAAGAGCTGGTTCCCCAGTGGGAGTAACATAGCAGGAAGTGAGTCCTCCGTCAACCTTGAAATCCGTCCCCTGTTGGTAACACGTCGGTCAAACATGTCGCAAACGATTGAAGGAAGACATACGGTCATATAACTGCTATCATCACTCGCCACTATGCAATGGTAAATTCAGATCAACCAGTGTAGAGTAGCAATAACAGAAACCGTACGGAACAATGCAGCCTTGGCTAGTTCGACGGCTTCGCCAAAACGACCCATGGGGAGGTGAACGAGTCGGCGCTCTTTCTTCTCTGGCGTATTGAGGAAATCCATCAAAAGAGCTATAAATCCATTTCATGTCAGAAAAATGGATTTTAAAGTAAACATATTGTGGACTGACGCGTCTTCAGTGGTCCACTATCGGTAACAAGGTCAGCATGCAGCACGGCAAGGGTCACTTCAGCTTACGGGCAGAGGGAATTCAGCCGAATTCCTTCTCTCGCATGCACCATCGCGAGCTCTCGAGTCATGGACAACACAGCGCCCTGATTTCCTCTCAAACTTAGCGTATGTTATCGACCAACTATTACTGTACTTACCTTCGAAGCAGTATCTGATGGGTATGAGAATCGTCATTTTTTGCAAGTAAAAAAAGCTCAATATGTTCACGTACACGCCAACTGTGGGGTAGCAGCACCCATGATCGCAACGAAGCTCGCAGTGTTGATGATGGAGCCCCCGACGCGGAGGCCCTTCGCATCATCGACAGGATTTTGCCGCATGGCCATGATAGCGTACTTGCAGCCCCACCAGACGCCTTTCACATTGATCTGCATTGTCAAATCCCAGATCTTCTCCTCCGTATTGAGGGCGTGATCATCTTCTGGGTGCATTATACCCGCATTGTTGAACTGTAGATAGATTTGCGTTGTTGAGGCGCATTCAAACATCGTGCGGATAAGGATTAACCAACCATAACATCCAGTCTACCAAATTCAGCGACGGCGAGGTCGACTGCTGCTTTGATGTCAGCCTCCTTGCCAACATCAGCACGAACGGCCAGTGCTTTCACATTCGGGAACCGTTGCTGGATAAGTGCAGCCCCTTTCTCCGCAGCTGCTACATTGATATCGACGAGCAAGACATTGGCGCCTTCCTGAGCGAAGAGTAGGGATGACTGGAGACCGATGCCACTGCGATCACGCTAAGATCAGATATTTAGTTTGTCGGTTATTGCAGACTCACGAGCCTGCTCCGGTGATGAGGGCAGACTAGATTCGGATTTTCCGTTAGTTATGTGTCATGTCGCAAGGTATGTAGTACATTACTTTGTTTGCAAGGCGTCCAGACATGACTACGTAGGTTGGCGAGTTACGGTTCAAGATGGAGGTTATGTAGAACAATGTAGAACAGTAGACTATAGCGGAAAGTGTGTTTAGATCAGATAATCGGTTACTATGACAACTTGAGATCGTTTTGGTCAATCCAATTCCTAATATCTTAATCCTAGTTAACTTCTTGTTTACTTACCGGTACCACTACATCTATCCGGTTCATCACCGGCCGAAACTATGAATTCTACCTTGGAGGAGCTGCGCGAGGTGCCCGGAGACAAGGGGTACGGAATAACGGGGCTGCCACATGCGCGAGAGGGCTCAGTACGAACAAGATCTAACAGGAACGCTAGGGTTTGCATATGCCTGGAGAGGCTGTGAGAAGCGAGAAGTTGATACTACTGAACTCGTATATACTGCAATAACACTGATGCATAAGTAATTTAATATTCAATGTCCGTGTCAAGTCCATAACTTGTCTGGTGTACTAACCAAGACATAACCACTCTTCTAACAACGCAGGGACTCCGGGAAATCATCAGGGTAACTTTCATCGCCCTGGAACATGTTGAAGAAATCTCTTGCCACCGCCGGTGTGGCGCTTGAAGGTAATATGAAACTTCTATTAGACGCCGGGACACTCATGCCAGCGCCCTCCCGCATTAGATCGTCCAGTGAAGAAGTATATGAAGTAGCAGGCATTTGCCGCTTTCTGTGGGGAGAGCGTTTGATAGATGCGCTTGAATGTAGAATGGAGGCTCTGGGCGAAGTTGCTCGAGGCCATTGAGCCACACACTTCGCGATCTCTGTTGGGGGTCTGACCGACGCCACATCTGATTCTGGCTCCGTTTCAGAGCCGTCATCTTGACCAGGTTTAAGCACTTCCGGTTCTGACTCGGGCTCTGTGACAGAGTCGTCCTCCTGTTCAGGGCGAACATTTCCCACAGACTCTGTACGTTCCATGGGCTTCTTAATGGGAGAGATCTTTCCCTTAACGCCACGTGGTGTGCGTTTCAAAGGGCTGCGAGATGGCGACGCAACAAATGAGGCTCTATTCCTTGGAGATTTAGTCGCCAGGAATGAATGCGAGAATCCTTTGGACGGCGAGCCAACAGGCGATGTAGCAGGACTTGGCCCAAGGGTAAATTGGTGCAATCGCTTGCGGGAGCTAAGATTGCGATGAGCAACGTGCAGAATGGAACGCGGGGTTGGGAGATCAACTTCGACCCTAGAGGCGCTGGTAAGTAACGCAGTGGGACATGGGTATGTTCCGCTGACCTTGTCAAAGACGGCTGGTTCAACAAGTTTCCGGGCGAAGCTGGCATGTTCATTTCTCTCTCCTGAGACTGTGAGCTAGGTACAGGTTCATGGTCGCTGGTCCGCACAGGCTTTAATATCCGTTTGTGACTCGGCGTCGCATCTATAGGAAGTAAATATTGACTCTGCGAAGATGGGACGAGTTCTTCGATAATGTCGGGATAAGTAGACTGTAGGTCCTTAGATGGTAGAACTGGAGAAGTCACAGGGGTCGCTACGTGCAATTCTTTGTCTCGGGAAGTGCACGTAAAAGGGTCGTCAGGGTCTATTGCCTGTGCCCCTTTGGAGAAACCGGAGTGTCTTCTTGAATGGGTGTCTAAGTTGTCATCTATTGAGACAGGGAACTTCATCATGAGCAGCGCAGAAGCAAGAGGGGGGCTCGATGATGTATCAGATACATGCTTGGTTCTGCACGGTGAAGTCGTGCTAATAAATGTGCGCAAACAGGACGGCGCATGGATGTTGCCAAGTTTACGCACGGTAGTCTCTGGAGTAGGTAAAGCTGCAATGCTGGGGGCGATGGCAATGACGGTAGTTCTCTGAGGGAGCGGCTTAAGTGCAGTAATAGCTACTGGCCGCTTCTTCGACGGGTTCGTTGGAGGTGGGGTGGCTAGAGACTGCACTGCAGCACTCGCCAGATGTGCAAGTCCTTTGCCCTTGGAAGAGCCTGGCACGGATATTCCATGGGAAATGGTGTTCGAATTGACCTTCGATGAACTGGAGCTACCTGCGACTGATCGCTCGGGTGGCAAGTCAAGGATCACTATATCATCAGATAGTGATACACACACACTCCGGCTGGAGGTTGACGCGATTGGGGGTTTCAAAACAGGAAGCTTTATTTGCTTTCCAGTTTTCTTCTTTGGCCGTTTGGCGTTGCCCTGCGCAGTCGTACGCACATCAGGGGAAACTACTGCCGGCTTCTCCCTCTTAGCTGGGGCTGTCCTAGCGTCCGCAGCTGATGAAAGCTTCCTCTTGTTGGCTAATTTTGAAACCTTGTTGTCCTTATTACCTCGTGGAAAGTAGGCTGTAATGGGGAGTTCTTGCTGCGACAAGTCCATGCAAGGATTACAGTGGTTGGCAATTCTCTTTAGCTCGGTCGCGGGACGCTAATAACGGCGGAGTTGACACGCTTTTAAAACTCAGAAATGTATATTAACGCGTCTGGTCATGCGTGTTGTTCTTTCAACAAAAAACAAAAAGCAGCATTAATGGGAAGCCTCGACTCACCACAGCTCAAGAAGCGCAGGTTGTCCGACGACGGCCATGACTCGCCCGCACCCATACCCCAGCTGTTGGTCAAGAAGCTCTCTGACAAGGCCAGGATTCCCACTAGGGGATCGCTTTTGGCTGCAGGGTACGACTTGTACAGGTAATGTGCATTCCACGAGAATGAACTCAATCATCTTACCCCACAATATAATACAGTGCAGAAAAAAAAGTGATTCCAGCGCATGGCAAGGCCCTGGTTGACACTCAGCTTTCCATTGCAGTTCCTGCGGGTACCTACGGGCGGGTGGCACCGCGCAGCGGTCTTGGTCAGTCGTGTTTTGCGTGTCACGTAATACCTGGCTGAGAACATCCCCTTTCAGCATCAAAATTCATGATTGACACAGGTGCTGGTGTCATCGACGCGGATTACAGAGGTGTCATCTTCGTTCTGCTTTACAACTTATCAGACGATGACTTCCAAGGTGTGTCAAATGGGAAGCCGGGTTATTGTGTGTTGCTGAATAGGATACGCAGTCGAAGAAGGCGACCGGATAGCTCAACTGATCCTTGAGCGCATTTATACCCCTGAGGTTATGGAAGTGGAGGTGCGCCTTGCTCACTCTCGTTCTTAGTTGTGGAATTGATCATCTAACAGAGTCTTGATGAAACGGCACGTGGAACGGGAGGGTGGGGCTCTACGGGTGGTCACAGCTCGCTGTGACGTACTTACTGTGCTCCCGCATGTTATCAATTGTGGTGGAATCAAGGTATTATTATGAGTCTGCTTGTAACCTGAGTACATGCCGCCCCGTAGATATACTGTTGGATATCAGACGGTCAGCGTGGTGTCATGACCCTGTTCCCTTGGGCGTACTCACCTAGTTACACGAAAATAGACAATGCTGTAAAATCTGAGCCCTCTCGGAGGTGTAAGATGTGATAACAAGTTGAGATGCTTCATCTGGAGCGGTTTGTCTCAACGACATACATCCCATCTGCGCTACGACTCGCATGTGAGAGTAGATCCTGGCCTCTCGCAACATCGTTGCCTGGTGTCTTGTCGAGGGGTATCCCAGATCCTTCTGCCATCACTCGCCCGTCTGGAATGGCCTCGCTCTCCGTTGCCTCCACTTTGATCAACTTCGTAGCCTCGACGAGCTTAATCAAATCCTCTAATTCGTGCTTTAGCTTTGCATACCCTGGTGTGCCCTCTTCGGGTGGTAATAATGCAGAGAGCTCATGCAATCGTTTGAATGTAGCGGATGATATGGATGGAGCTGGATAAGAAGACAGCAGTTCTTGGACGGACCAGGTCGGCTTGAGAGGTATACCGTATTCATCGGTTTCAACTAAGGTTCTAGATGTTGAGTATCGTAAAGGAACTGCCTGAGAGTGACACAATATGCGCTTTGCTTGTGCAACTGAGCGCCGTAACATGGTGGTGTGGAGGGGACAGCCGTGGGAGATTGGCGAAAACCTGCTTCGGACTTAATAATTCGCTTTGCTCAATCTCTCCTCGTCGACAACCAACATGGAACGGGCAGTGCGCGCTATCCAAAGCCTCCTACCCAGTACACTTCCTCCGTCCCTAAGGACCACACCTGCAAATCTATACCAGGTACTTTCTCGAGCTCCTGGAGGTGGTGTGGGCCAGCGCGTGCACCAAATCCGATGGACGGAGAAAGGTATAAGAAATTGCTACTGGCAGGTGACACGGACACGGCTCAAGCTCGAGGGGAGCCACGGAAAGGCATGGGGAAAATTGTACTGGAAAGGTGGGTTCCTATCTTCAGGAGGCGGACACAATCTCACTGACTTGTGCAGGTGAACAGATCAGTGAGCGGGAGGAGAGAATAAATGGTTCACTGAAGTACAAGTGGTCAACAGGCGCATCATAACCAATGCATATGTACGTGGAAGTACTTGTCGTTGTAGACTTGACTCTCATGCAACTTCAAGATGACCTTTCAGCTTATATGTCACTATTGTTGGGACGGTTCAAGTTTAGTTGACCTGCATGTGGTGAACACTACTTTATCATATCCTGCACATCTAGTCCATGCTTTCAACCGTCATCATATCTCCAAACTGCTATCAACCGACTTCGCCTGTTACCCGTTCGTGACTCTTGGCCTAATCATACTTGAATAATGCCATTGTTCATCCAGTATTTAGTCGAAGCAGCTGTTTTGATACTGGAATAGTAGCCTGAATACTGCGTTGTTTTCTACACGACCCTCAACTGCCGACTGAACCTTCTTACCAGCGCCTATGAGGGAACTTCTGGAAAACCACGAGATCTCACACGGAGATAGGTTGACTGAACTTACTATCTGCAACTGCCTTCGACCACTCTATACCCTCCTATCGACAGCTTGCTTTGGCTTAGCCTCATGTCACGATTCTCTCTAGGCTTTACCTGGCAAACCTGACCGTCTTCGCCTTGCTTGTTTTGTTTTATGCCTTCGATGATAATGAGCGGTCATTCATCCTGCCGGAGCCATGCCAAGCATATCCAACCAGATGGTATACACCTCTTCCCCAAGGTAGTGTTATTATTATGATTGTTGCCGATTGATCCGATCACCTGGGCATTGCGTACTTACAATCAATCTGATGCTCAGGTGTGCAGCTCCTCCACCAGTTTTAAAGGACATTTGCCGGTATTACCGGATACTCACCATAATATTTGGGCCTTTAACCAGCGGTAATCCTCGTATCACTGACAGGTTGATACGTTACTATCGGCTGCGGAAGTCAGATGGTACCTTTCTGCGATGCGCGCGAACTGTTATTATAGAATCATTATGTGCCAGTGCACGCCTTGCTCGTATGAATGAGCATTGTTTTGCGAGGTGTGTCATTTTTGTTCTTGACAGTTGGATCTTGAAGTTTATGCTCTGTACAGTGGTATATATCCAGAATCCATCATGAGGGATCGCCGAGACCAGAAGCGCACACATCAAAAAAAGTCGCAACGTCGTTGGCTTGATCAGATCCTCAAATCATGCTTTGGGCTAGT
>LVVM01004278.1:1273-13836 GCA_001882365.1 Rhizopogon vesiculosus | reverse complement strand
AGAACGTGTGGAAACAATCAAAGTGACTGAAGGAGGTCGGGATTTACTGCTCTTGTGCAGGGGAGCAAGGTCTCTGGCTTTTCCGATATCTACAATTCGATCCAGAGTACCCTGTTGAGGCGGGATCACAGTTCCCAAAGGTTGATCCTCGGTGTCACTATCCTGCTCGTCTCGCGAAGGCGCAGCAAAGACAAGAGCCTCACCAACACCATACTGCTCAAAGTTGGGACTGCTGATGGATATGTGGTGATTGGATGTGAAATCCTTGCCTTCCTGCACAACGCTTGGCGGCACAGGATGTATAGGAAGAATTGGGTTGCTCGGCTGCCGCACATGCGAGCTTGCAGGCTCACTGAAGGCGGTAGCATAAGGATGTGAAATTGCACCCGGCTGCATTGCCCGCGGAGGAAGCCTATGGCGCATGCTGACGTCACTCGTAGCAGTGCTCGGGGGGAGTTGAGGGCCGTAAGCTGATGGATGCGGTCCAGCATAATCAGACGCTTTGTGAGCATGCTGTAGACCATTCCCGCCAGAAGATGGACCGTAATACCGGGTATATATGCCAGCCGTAGCATATGGATGATCGGGCATATCCGTGTCTTCGAACCCATGAGTAGGTCGGGAGCGATCTGCAAAAGGAGGGGGAGACGACAATGCGATACCGATACATTCGCCGCTTTGTGCACTCGGGACTGGAGAAATGCCCTTGATGATGACGATATCCCCCTCATCGCGTCCATTGCGGTCATCAGTTCTAGGTTCCTGGGCAGGCGCCTTATCGCCCACAGGGCTTTCGCACAAATCACTGCGATCTCCGCAAGGCGCACATGCTTTGAGCAGTGCAGTTTTACTCCAAGATTCGCTGCGGGTATGGCGCGTGCTGTGAGGATCCGTTATAGACTTTTGCGAACTGGCGTTCCCAACGGAATGTGAATGTGAGTGCGAGAATGAATACGAATTAGAGCGCGTGCGGGTGTCCGACATAGTGTGTGAGTTGGAATAAGAGCGAGAGTGCGAGGTATAGGTGACGCTGACGGTGGGAGTAATGCTCTGGCCTCCAAGAAGCGTGCGTGCAGTCAAAAATTCTAGGGCCGTGCTGCCCTCTGGCTTGTGCCCAGGGCGGCCACGATTTCGTGACAGTGACTTGGCACGAGCACGGGATAGGGAACGGGTACGACTGTTGCCCAAAGAGCGCGAGGCCTGGTTTTGCCACTGTTTTCGTTGTTCTGCTAGTGTATTGCCCTCTTCAAGAACTCTACAAAAGAACTCAGCTACCACACGGAGAGCTAATAAAATTATAGCTTACTGCGTCAACGATGGCCCAGGGGATGGCGGACGGGGTTCCTGTTGAGGCACGGTTGACGTGTCAGGGGTAGGTTCCGCTCCTCCGAGGCTTATCTCCGGAACAGTGTCTGGGTGTCGTTGAGGCGTTGGTGCAGTACGAGGTCTGCGAGACACAAAGGGTCCAGACGGGACATCAGTTGATCTCGGATTTGACAAGACACGTGCCCTCGGTGCATCATATGTAGCTGACAGCACCTGTGGTCTCCCGCCGAGTAGAGCAGGACTTAGACGAGGTGGCGCATCCTCAGATATAGGCGTGACTGGCGGACTGACGATTCGTCCACTGCTTCCTCCATGTCGCCCATGTGAGCTCTTGACTTTTAGGCGAGGACGCGGAAAGAATAGCGCATCACACCATGTCTCTGCGGATAGCCAGCGGTCAAAGCCAGTTGCCCGCGGTGGTGACTTTGTTCTCTGCTGCGCAGGCCGCTTACCGAGCGCTGCTTCTGATAAGTTCGGGGTGGAGACGGAGGACTTTAGTTGCGGCGCCAATGGACGTGTATGTGCGGCATGTTGCATGCGGGGGTCAATTGCATAGGTGAGTGTTCGACTGCGGTGAGTGGGATTTCGCGAGTAGTGAAGGTAGGAGCCCGAATCCTGTTGCTGATGCCCTTGATGAGATATTTGAGAGGTACCAGTTCGAAAAGCAGAACTAGAAACAGATGGGCGAGGTATCTGAAGTGAAACTGAGGAAGATGTGTTTGCGTAGGGGTGGAGAGTTAGAGAGTTGTAGAAGGAATCCTGGTCAGAGATTCCACGTTGGTCAAGGTGTCGCGAAAGGTATTGATTGGATGGGGAGCAGTTCGCATTGTCTACCGATGGCTGGTGGTGATGGGTATGACTGCCGGGGGATGGGGGTTGAAATGTGGAATAGCGAGGGTCAAAATGATCATCTGTGCTGGGACCAGAGCCTGTGTGTTTCGCAATTCTAACGTTGCCCTGGATTGTGCTATGGTGGATGGAAGCGGGAAGCCATGCTCCCGGCATCGTAGATGCAGGTGTACTGAATGATCGTCCTTTTGCCTTTTTGCTACTTCCAAACCCGAAGAACTTACTGGTTCTTCTCTGAGGCGACAGCGTGGTACGCTGCATGGGCATTGGAGATTCACCTACGTCGCCACTAGGGTCCATGCTAACATGAGTCGGGACTTGCAATCGCGATATACTTGGTCGAGGAACCGGCAGCGTCGGGTCGATTGCACTTGAAGAGCTCGTAGTACGCCTCAAATCAGAGTGCGGTCGGTTCCCGGGAAAACTAGTTGATTCCGTAGGCGGTGGCCCCAGCCCCAGTGTGCCAGCAGCGTCCACGGATATATCGCCGTAGCGATCTAGTAATCGAGAGTCTTCCAGGAATGCTTTCACGTCGTCCTGGCTAACCTGGTGGCCTGAATCTTGCTTGGGCGTTGAAACGTTCTTGGGTGGTTCGAATGGACCATTGTAAGGAATATACCAGTCTTCGTCAGGCTTTTCGGCGTGTGGAGAAAGTGATGAAGGCTCCGTTCTGTGGCTCGGAGTAAAACCAAACCGGAAAATGGAGAACGGAGGACTACTGGCGGTCTTTGCGACCATCAGAACGTGTGGGAATGAGGATTCAGTGTTGATGCTGCAGAACGATATATTCATGATATAATAAGCTCTTGGGAACTGACTGAGCAGTGAAGACACGTACGTTGCAGCCGGTACTGAAAGAACGCAACTCCCCGACCAGTTTTTTTTTTCCGGAAAGAACAGAGTTTTGATGTAGCCTGCCCTGCATACGCTGCCTCAACACGGCTCGGGAGAAGGAACGGCTCCAAGTACTGCCTCACCTATGGAGAGAACAAGAAAGAATGGGTAACGAGTGAAACAACAGTCATGGAAGGGCCTATCAGAGTGCTTCCCTGCCCAGCTCGCTGCGCCCCACGATGGCCAAGATAGACTTGCTGAAATTTGCTGAAATCACACCCCGCACTTTTTTGGCTGGTTTACTCGGCTGTGATGCTTTTCCGTGAATTTACATAAATTTGCGCCATGTGCTCATCGATCTTCCTTACTTACGTAATTAGACAGACTTAACCCGCCGGGCCCTGCAGGATTCAGGAACACTCAGTAAATGACCTGCGGAGAGTTCCAATCATTCCAAAATTCAGGGATAACTAGCTCGTTAATGCACAAAAATCACAGTTATCGAATGTATGAGCTCATCAAAGGGGCATCCGTAATCCAGAATTCGCTCCTTATACCGAGTGATTTCTGCCGGTGGATAGGACAGCGGACAAATATCACCTGATAATATATTCCTCCAGATCCGAGCCCCATTATATGTCATCTATGCCGGCCCTCATAACCCTACTATGGTGCATTGTCAAACACTAACGGAAAGGACTGACAGTCCAGATCTGAGCCTACTAATGCGTTACGTCTACGTTAGATATACATTAACGAGAAAGGAAAGCGAAAAAGGATTCAGAAAGGAAGGTGTACTTGATGTCGTGAGGGTTGGTAAGATACCTACTCATCTGATCCTCTTCAGGTTCTGAGGCGCCTGAAAGCGCCACTGTTGTCGCTTTGTTGACAAAGTTCCAATACAACAATCGGAAGTTACCCTACCAACCGTCATTGGATCTATAGTTATTTGGCAAGCAGTTGTGATCAATCAGAATTGGCAGTCCTGGACTCGCACAGAAAGACTAAGAAAGGAATGATGTGTACAGTCCTTGATGTAGCGGTTGACAGTACCAGTACATACACCATCTGCTATGTGAACGCATCAACGCGCTGCCATAATGACCGCTGCTCCGTCAATGCTGCACTGTAACCTAAATAATCAGCAGCGTCAAAGTAGTGATTGATAAGTTTATGCGGAAAGATAATAACGAGAGTGAGCAAAAACTGAGTTTATCAAGTGGGAAGGTATGAGAGTCACGAAAGGGAAGTTTAGCTCAGCCCGATTACGCCTGCATGCGGCACTGTCTGAGGGCACGCTGAAAACTTGGAGACCAAGAAAGTCAGGCACGGATGAGACAGTCGGACCGAAGAACGGCGAAGAAGACCAGACCAGAAGAATGCCGGTGATAATGGACAAAATTCTATCCAAAAGAGCAGGTTAGGGAACGAAACCAAGGAAGTGAGACACGTTATTTGGGTAACAGGTGCTATCTAGACGCGCAACGGAAGCGTCAAGCTAGTGTGCGGTGACAAAGTTGAAACTCTTATTAAACGTTGTGACTTGCAAGTTCACCTGATTCATTGACGTTCGAGGGCTGAGGCAGTTCGTATCCACGCTATATCATTCAATCAGCCAACAACGGAGCCGTTGGCGTGGTTACATTCAGCATAACACGTTAACGGGTGAGTGGCTTAGAGGACTACTAAAGATCAAAATTATGTTGAAACAACTGTGTCAACAAACGAAATGATCTACCTGCATGAACCTTAGCAACATTTCCTATGGAACAACCTGGACGGTGCAGCCCAGTGAATATCAGTGCTTGCAGGACTCGTGTGCGGTGATAAAGCCCTGGAACGTTGGCTTCACCGCTGCAAGGTGGCTTAGCCTGCCAGCACCAGCCACCTATGCTCGTGTAGATCAACCCACAAGTTATCGGACAAATCAAATGTGTACAGCCACTAGATAAGTCTAAAAAATTATGTTATGATGAGTTGGGCCACACTAACAGTTACTTCACTTACCATCGTATAACTGTTTCCATAAGTCGGTCGACAGCGACGTCTCGTTTACCCGGTAATGGCATCAGGTAAGTATTCCGCCAGTCAATTATATCTGTGAGCGCCATCGTATTAAATGCCTTCAACAGTTCCCAGTATTCTGGGTAACACCTGCCCATTTCCCAGATTCGTCAACTACCATGATATTACAGGGGTGGAAATCGCCATGCGTCAACACGATGCGATGGTCTTCCTTCAGTAGCGAGCGCAACCATTTGCAGTATCCAGGAGATATTCGGAGATTAGTGGAAGAGAGAAGGAAGTCATTGCTTCGGTGTAAATAGACTTGTTGGCGGTGCGCAAGAACGTTCGCGCGTCTTTACAAACATGCAGTCCAGTAAGAGATCCTAATGGGCCGCAAGACATGAATGAGATGGAGCGTAAACTGAGGAGCATGTGATTGAAGGTCGTCTGGATAGCCTGCTTCTACTTATCGTTTAATGTTGGCCACCGTTTCTCCAAGGTGTCACCTCGAATAAAGGACATGAACATAAATAAGGTCTAGCCAGGGATAACAAGACCTACCGCTCTAGGTGCCGAGATGCTCGGTGCGCACTGTGCAAGAAACGGCAGGAGTAGGATTTCATCGTGGTCAAGATCTTGCCCGACCTTGACCACGACATGATCAGTGAGCTGTATTACCGCACATTCAAACCCTTCCCAAATTCTCTTGCTACTCTGAGCGAGACGCTCGATACACTGAGAGATATCTGCCTTTTGTGACTCGTCTCCTGTAGCGGCACGGAAAAGTATCGATTCAGGATGGGGAGACACAACAGTCATTAGTCCTAGTGGCCACTCGACATGACGAATTCTGTTGGGGCAGGCGGATACCTGTAGTGGTGGAGCTTTCGATTCGAAGCACAATGTCAATTAGAACGGAACAAGCAATCGATTGTGCGATTGATGAGCTTACCTTTCTTCGCGCCATTGTCTGCGTTCTAGCGCAAGACCGTGTATATATGTGGAATAGACCTTCTGCAAAACGAATTCTAGGTCGATAGAAGCATCTTTCTCGAGAGCACTTCTGATCAGTCTCAGGACTGACTTATTGAGGTTGAGGCAGGCGCGTCCTTCCTTTGACGCCATCCAGATTCCAGAACTGAAAGAGTAAGTACGTACATATGTAAAGAGCAGAATAACGAAACACTGGGTCCCGGACTCCCGGTTATTCAATGGCAGTGACTCTGGTTCCCGCGCCACATCATTATGGAAAGCGGGTCCAGCGGTCGGAGTGATCAAGCTTCGCCAGGCATATTGACTCTAGTCCTGGATATTAGACTGAAATTCGGGGACGCGAAGTCACTGATTTTTCTTAGGCACTACCTACTGCACCTCAGCATGTCGCTCACTAAATTTCAGCTACCAGCGAAAGGACCAACCGACAGACCATAAACACGCGTTATGCCTGCTATCTCAGTACCCCCTCCCCCATCTCAGTACCACCATCTTTCTCACCAACGTGTACCCTCACCCTCACCCGTCTACACAGAATCCACGACATACCCCTTGGACTAAGTCAGCAGGAGCAAGGAAGACCGCACTCGCCAAGTCCCGGCCCTTCCCACTACCAAACCTAATGTATCCAACTTGATTCCTGTATCTATCCACCTCGGCAGTCGGGTACGCGTTACGCTTTGTCACTCGATAGTTTTGCTACACACTGCACGTGTTGTCAAAGTCATCTCATCCTCGTTAGGGTGACGCGTATAAAACGGCCGGTGGGAACGGCGGACTGGTGGAGTATGCCTCAGAGATGCGTTAGGGACACTGGGGTCCCTTAGACTAGCATGTATTGTCATCCATAGGGTCCAGCTCTCAATAGGACATAAATTGAAAAAAAGGATGACGGGAGCTAAGAACGTTTAACCCTGCAGGTGTGCGTCGTCATAATTACAACATGCAACATGACAGGATCTGCAGCGAATGTGACTTAAACGCGATGCTTCTGAAGGCAACTCCGGATTAATACATCATAATCACGCACTACGGTATATGGCCCAGATAAGTATAGGTCATGCAAAAATCCCTCGCCAAGCAACAAACGAAGGTCTGATCGAGCACTCACAAGGCCTCGAAAGCACTCTCGATAACAGCCCTCTGCTGTACCCCATACACCTTCCCAATCCCCGGCGCAGGCACTGCATCCTCCCTCCTGCCCCTATACACCACGCGACCCTCCAAACCCAACTCCTTCAAAACCCCTTCAATACGCTCCTTTACATGCCCCCACGCACCCTGGTTCCTAGGCTCTTCCTGCACCCACAGTACTTCCAAGTGCTTGTTGGTATCGGCATAAGACGCGAGCTCGTCACTGAGCGCGGCGAACGGGAACGGCGCAAGCTCTTCGATGCGCACGAGGGCGACGCGCGATTCGAGGTTGCGTACAGCGCGCTCTTTGGCGAGGTCGTAGTATATCTTGCCGCTAAGCAGCACGACGCGCTGGACGGCTTTTGGGTCTGTGAAGGTTGCTGTGTCACGGAGAATGGGCTGGAATGATGTTCCTGGGCCCATGTCAGCCAGCTTTGACGATGCAGCCTGCGTGTTTTGCATGAGTATCGGTCTAATGTGAATGTAGGAGGGTACGTGCAGCAAGACGAAGCAGTCCCTTGGGAGCAGCGACAATGAGCGGTTTCCTGTAGTTCCGTTTGATTTGGCGGCGTAAAAGGTGGAAGTACTGAGCAGGCGTCGTCGGGAACACCACGTGCATGTTGATGTTATGTTTCTCTTGGGCCGTGTACGAGTCATTGGTGAGCTAAACAAGTGTTGGTAGACGATACTGCGAAATTATAGAATGTACTTACCTGCAACATCCGCTCTATACGGCAACTGGAATGCTCAGGGCCTGCACCATCCAAACCGTGAGGAAGGAGCAGGACAATACCGCTCTGCTTCAACCATTTAGCTAAGCAGAAATGAGCAAGTAACTGACAAGATGTAAGTATCCAGACGTACTCTCTGAACTCGCAATGAACGTGTCAATGATGACTTGTGCGCCGTTAAAGAAATCGCCAAACTGAAGCATAAATAAAATTATTCAGCACGAGCTCTGCGAGCATCGACGAAACAGTGCAAACATACCTGCGCCTCCCAGATGGGCAACAAATCAGGTCGTTCCCAGGATGCTCCATATTCGAACTACAGTGCTGTTAGACCACAATAGGAAAAGCAAAAGGTCTTACGCCGAGGACAGCCATCTCGCTAAGAGAGCCTTCCCAAGTAATCAGACAACATCCCAGCCAAGAATTTTAAAATAAATACTCACTGTTCGCCAGCTCCAACTTGCCCTTTGCCTCCGTAAGCGCATGATTGAGCGGAACGATCACGCCCTCCGTCTTCTGGTCTACCAACATCGCATGACTACAAATGTGCTTAGTCTCATTTCTTACACACCAAGAGAGAAGAAACCCGCACCGATGGCTAAATGTCCCCCGTCCAACATCCTGCCCTGCAATGCGCACATCACACCCCTCTTGAAGCATCAACGAGCCGAACGCCATCGCTTCCGCACTCGCCCAATCAATCCCCTCGCCGCTCTCTATGCTCCCAAGACGACTCTTCACGTGCCTGTTCAATCGCGGATGTATTTCCTGTGCCGGGTGCGAGCGTCATGCTTGTGTAAATGTGCAGGCATCGCATACTAGTAGCACTTACAAATCCTGGAGGGACGCATACGCTGGCTTTGCCGACTTCTTTGAGCACCATGCTACTCACGCCCGTATCATATTGACATGCGTCAGGAGATGCTGGCCAGACCATGCCTTCCCATGCGCCCTCGAATCTCACGGGAGGGGGAGCGTACGATGCGACATCCGTCAGCGCGGCATTGAGCGAAGCTTTATAACTGTCGCGGACAGCTTTTGCCGCTTCAAGAGATATCACTCCATCCGACTGAAGAATACAGCCCCTCAGTACCCATCGGTAAGCACAAAACAAAAGAAGACATACGATGAGCTTGTCCTCATACAGCTTCGGGACAGAACTCCTGGAACGAATCTTCTCGTACATGAGCGGCTGCGTGAACGATGGTTCATCGAGCTCGTTGTGCCCCCATCGGCGATAGACGATGAGGTCGATGACAATGTCTTTGCGGAAATGGTTGCGATACTTGAAGGCAATGTCGATAGCGCGAACGACGTCTACGTGGGCAGTCAGACACAAACTGTGAATAATGATGGAGGTGTAGATTTACCTTCAGGGTAGTCTCCGTTGACGTGCAAAACGGGACAATTTATCATCTTAGCTACATCGCTGCAGTAGAAGGAGGAACGGGCGGAGGAGGCGGGAGTGGTGTATCCGATGCTGCAAAGACGATCAGCCTGGTTCGGGGGAGTGTAAACGTTCTCACTTGTTACTGCGAAGTAGATCAGATTATGAAAGTAGTTCAGATGAGTTATAATAGACGCACTTGACAACAACGTGGACGCTTCCGCCGCTTGTGAAGTGCGGAAGATTACCTACAAATGACGTTGAAATTTGCAAGTCGTGGAGTATATTGGTACGCACTCAACCCAAGGGTTTCCATAACCACTCCTTGTCCTGCAAAGCTTGCATCACCGTGCAGCTGGACGCACATGACCTAACAGCACATGTGAATATTTAAATATCGTGCAAAAGTATCATGTGCCACTACCTTATCACCGAGCATGCAATCTTGGTTATTCTTGCCATTAGATAGGGTCCTAAGTAAGCTATACTGCTTCGCTCTGGCTTTACCCAGTGCAACTGGATTGACAGCTTCCAAATGGGATGGATTGGGCTGCAACGATACTTTGATGCCCTCAGCTTCACCGTACTGCAACGTCGGAGACGCAACTTGAATCCAAGTCAGGACAATTGCATGGGAAAAGCAGGACACGTGCCAAGATGACTGAGGACATCTCCGGAAACGCCTAAAGTCTCCTCGACTTCACACCCGCCCTTGATTTTGTGGAAGAGAGCAGTAGGATTGTATTCTAAAAGCTCTGTAAGCAAGTTAAGTCGTCCTCGGTGAGGCATAGCAAGGATGAGTTGAGTTATGCCAGCTACGTACACGTTAGAAATGATCCATGCGACCGAAATAAAACGCACCTCTGGATGCAGCCTCAAAGAGCACGTCCAATGCCGGCAACATAGACTCCCCGCCTTCAAGCCCATATCTCTTCAAATTGGGAAACTTGACCTGTAAGAAGTTGTCCAACACCTCCGACTTAGCAAGCAGAGCATGTATCTTCTTTCGTCTCTCTGCATCAATGACAATCATGGGCTCCAAGCCATTCTGGGACTCCAATAGCTTCGCAAACCAGAGTCTCTCCGTCTTGCTCGGGAGATCCATGTATTCGTACGCAATACGGCCGACGTAGGCAGAGTTGAGGAAAGATGTGATGTTGTTGAGGGTCCATTCCTCGTTGCCTTGACCGGTCCAAAGGATGCCGTCTATATCAAAAGCATGATTGGGGTCGTCCAGGCCGTACCGCACGGGATTGAGTGCGGCGACGCGTTCGCGACGGAGGAGGTCAAGGGGGTCGATGGACGCGGCTCTGTGACCATGCGTGCGCACAGCGTCAGCATACCTCAGCAAGGGAGCATTGGTTGCGCGGTTGACTAGCTGCTCAGAGGTATCTGTTCAGGGGTTACTGGTTAGCGTTCAAGCTCTGTGCAGTGCTGGCAAGGATACGGCACACGCACAGTCTGAGATGGTGAATTTACGTGGTTTCCGAAAACCGAATGATTCGTCGTGGTATGCCCTGCGTACTATGAACACTTGGTTACCGTACTTCGCGACATGGGCGACAGTGCTCGGAAGACGGATGCGAGCTGTAGGGATGTAGCTCATAGTACTATGGGTCCCTCGTCAAGTTAAACGAGTAAGTGGGAGTTGGAAATTCGAATAGATTGTCAGCTTTCGGATGGAGCATGGTGGGTATGTTCCGGATTCCGGACAGTCTTGCGGATGAACACTCCGTGTCGGAGACAAACACAGCCACACATTGCACGTCAGTTGACACTGAAGGCGGCTCATTCGGTTGGTGAAATGAAGTCTTGTATACATATCATGATCGTGAGAAACTTGATTCACCAAACTTTGCACCATGTGCGTAGGCTCGTGACCAGCCTGGCTTATATAACCACGGACGAGTCGAGTAGCCAGGCCTGGTCGATCTCGGAGTGGCGTGGCAGGTGAAGCGCGGACTTTAAACAATTGCAGTTGCCGATTGTGCTGGGTTACGTAATCTTAATTATCGTCTTCGTAACGACACAAATTCTTTCGTTCATGTTGTCTAGAGTACTGTATTCCTCTCAAATTAGACGTTATACAAGCAGGAGCACTGATATCTAGATAGGACAATCAAATGATACTAGTTTCTGCATATTATCCTTAGTATCACCAACCACCCGAACTTTGATGTGGGCAGTTGATGCTCGTGGCCTCAGTGAAGATGCAAACATTCTCGCTATCCTCGAAATCCTGTGTGGTTTGCGTATGATGCCTACGGACTTGCTTTTGCAGTCTATCTCACAGAAGCCTGCTATGATGTTCACGTACATTCCATAGTGTTTTGTCATGTGGGGTATCAATATATCATGGTTGATGGCGCTGGATGGGATGCCGAACTGACGAAACCCGTTGACCTGTGGAGAGATCCAGGAAAGTGTGATGTGAGGTTCGAATTGTCAAGCGTACATTATCCTTTTGCAACAATTTCAATGGCGTGACAATGATTGCCATCTTGTTGGGAGAGAAGAATAACGAGGGCGTCATGACTAGTGTCTTGCCAGCACCTGTCACAGGTTTGACGACTACGTGCCTTAATTCCAGCAAGGAAATGACGCATTTAAGCTGGAACAACTTTGGTCGTATGGTTCCTTTCGTAAGAAAATCGACTCGGGCAAAGGCATCAATAATGTTCTGGTGCTGGCCGCAGTGGAGGGTATCTAGAGCACTGGTGAAATCCGTTGGAAGGCTCTGAAGTGCGTCTAGAGCAGGGAGTGATGTTGGAGGAGCAGAAACCACATCCCATTGCGAGGCCATGAACATAGCATATAAGCACGCAAATCACTGCATTCGCATAAGGTAGAACCAATGAGTACCGCCGGCATGATCGGCAACTGCAAATTTTCGAACTCCGTGCTTCATCTGCCACGCCACTCCGAGATCGACCAGTCTGCCTGCGGCAATAAATCTCAACATCTCAAAACACAAACGCAGGCAGATTGGTTACGAGTCTACCATGTGCGGCCAACCTTCGAAATTCATGCGCATGCCTAGTGGCACCCCTTGAGGTATGTTTCTTTTCAAGTGTCTTGCTCTGAATTCCAGCCGGCCCGGACTGCTACTCTCACGCTTCTTTCCGTCCGAATCCACACCCTCCTCGTGTTGCCAAACCACCACCTCCTCTACCTAACTGCTCCCCAGTGTCCGCTTGTGCAGTTATTATCTTGGGTCTTCCTGGGTGCGTCCATTTTACTGCTCTACATTTGACATACTACACAGTTTCAACTTGAATGTCACTTCAAGTTCCTGTACCCTA
>LVVM01004235.1:24202-41056 GCA_001882365.1 Rhizopogon vesiculosus | reverse complement strand
CCATCATGAGATTGTAGGATGACCAAGAACTGCGATGATATCAGGACAATCTGAGACATAATAGTTATCGACACCACTTACCAGTAGCATGGACCTTCTGTCGTAGAATTTGGCAGGGAGTACGAATTACCGACCTTCAGAACGGGCTGGAAATAAGCTTCAAAATGCACATGAGTATACATACAACCATGTCACCAGAAGACTTCACATACTGTTCCCAATACATGCAGCCTCGACATAAGCTACCATAAGGCAAGGGGAGTTGTCCCCGACGTACATCCATGCGTATACGTTGTCAGTCGTGCAGGTGGCATTTGAGCTGATACTACGGGCGACTGGGTGTACTTGCACCGCCAGGATGCATGGAAGTATAGACAATAAAAAAATGAAAGGTAAGGACGCCATGTTGCGAGGGGAGCCTGAGATGCGGTACTGTGTGCCACACTGCAAGGATGGGGGAAATGTCGTTCAAACGAGAGCGTATCACCATGATCTCTTATCGGCAGGTTATCGAGCGGGCGCTCAGTAGCTTGCTGGGTGACCTTGGGGCCGAAAACAAGGCAATGCCCGCAGACTGTAATCATGTGCTGTGATTGAAGAGGGCCATGCTCAGGCAGCCGAGTAAACCCTTGATTCGACTTAGCTGAATTGGGCTAGTAACTGTTTAGCGTCGGAAATGTTAAAGTCTCGATTCGTGGGAGTAAGAAAGCTCCCGTATCTAGAGTACAGATGCCAGTTTAAATACTTCAAGACATCGGAGTTCGGAATAAGTCTAAACATGATAAAATAGTCAAACGTCAGAGGTAATCGGTCCAGAACGCGATAAACCCAATGGACGGATAAGCATACTGGATAGTAGAGCCATGAAACGAACACGTGGTCTCTATTGGTTGAACGTCCAGAATCTGAAGGCACGACCGTCACATGGGCTTCAGAGCCTCGGATACTCTTGAAACACCGGAGAGGATACGGATGACGTCTGTCTGGACTCTGCTGCCCTTCTAAAGTGACTGATGCTCTTCAGCGTTCAGTTGTGTAGAGTCTGTTCTTTCGGATACAGAAATAACCACCTGTCCATGCGCTCCGTTCGTGATATCGAAATCGGTCTCGATGTTACGAGCAATCATGACTTCCATTCCGGCTGCGATATGCACCTCTCTTTGAAGATCTCCTTCTTCCCTTTGCATGTTCTATCTCAATCTGCTACCGCCCATATACCACTACAGACGGATCACTCAGTCATCTCCTCGCCCGTTTGATCGCTCGCGACGATGAGGTTAGCGAGATTAACGTTCTTCTGTCGTCACTTGCGAAACGTCTCGAGACAGAGTCCAACCGTGCCAACTCCTCTGAGCGCGGTGCCCTCGAATACTTCAACCGATTGCGCCACGCAACCGAAGGTTGAGATCGTGCTGAGCAGGAGTCGGCACATCTTCGCGAGGAGTTGAAGTTGTACAAGCTCCAGCTCGAAAACGCTCAAAAGGATATTTTTCGCGCCCAGGATATTATTAATCAGGTCTCCACTCAGAGGAATGAAGCCGAGGCGCATGCCGCCAGAGTCGACAAAACGAGGAGAGCAGGCACCACGGATACGAGGAGGGCTTATCATACGGACGGCGGCTCAGCTTCGACGAAGGAAGGTTGAGGCCGATAAGATATAATGAAAGTTCGGCGCGTCGAATGCCTCGGCGTACCGTTCTAGGAAGATGATGAGTCAGTGCACTCTGAACGTAATATTCAGCCGCTGGTCCCTCAACGGTCTTCAAGTCGACCTCCGCCAGGAAGAAGCAGGACACTCTCGCCGCTTACCCCATACCAATGCGACTAAGGCCCAGTTCAGCGTCTGGCCACTCAGTCGGCATATCTCGAATTGGCTGGATCCGGCGAGTGGCCCCACAGACACCCTACACTCCGGTCTCACCACCACACGACCTCTCCCAGCCCGTGCCTCCTGCCCGTAGTTCGTACTCCCACGAGTCAAATAACCAGCCATGTTTGCTGCTGAGCACTCAAGCTACGCTTTTGTGAGATCCCACGACTTTGCATACACGAACCTGACACACTTCCGGTCCCAAGACCGCGTACCCTGCCTCTTCTATCCAAGTCGACGTCAATGCATATGAGCTCGTCAGTGCCCCTACCGAGAGGCGACCTACCAGCTCGGTGCGTCACGGTTTATTGTCCATGTACACGAGGAGCGATAGTGAGTCTGAACGATATACGTCATCGCGCGGTAGATATGGGCACGAGAGAAGTCACAGGGAGGAATTAGTAGAAGAACATTGTATATGATAATGTTGGATTGCGTATTTGAGTGTCGATTGCATTCACGGACCTATGGACGAACTATAAAACTAACAGACAAAAGGAATGGAGGCAGATCTCTACCCCCGTGAGTGGGAAATAGTGGGAAGGAGTTGTGCAAGTGCACCTCGAAAGTGTTGGCCGGGGAGTGATCTATCCGACTTTGCGACGTGCTGGTGATCCCACTCCGGTCTCTAAGCGTGTGATGTTGCCCTTAACGATAGCGAGATGACGCCGACGCAGGAAGCACGTGCTTCGTCGATAGATGAAGTAACCGCAGTGGGACTGCGCCACCCGGTGAAACGGCTCAGAATTCGTGAAACAGCAAAGTCGACGAATATAAGATACTGACATAGCTGGCAACTCCACCAGAGGATAACTCGGCAGATCTGTACGTACCAGCCCGTTGTTTTCGGAAGTCCAACATGAGTAGGCCTCTGATAGCCCTGCAAATCTATTATATGTTAATGGACAGCCCCTGCATACCCCAACTCGAACTCGCGGCACGTGGAAAAGATGCTTGCTGAAGCTGAAGGGATCCTTCGCTGAGACCAAACTGAAGTTGGATTGTTTGTTAGCCTCCCGTAATAGGAAAACTCTAATGCTTAAAACGAGGATAGTCGTTCCTTCTAGCGCTGAGCGCCTCTTATTATTACGGAAGTTAATACGATGACCGCCTCGCCATCCTTCCGGTAAGCTTCGAATTCTGGAAGCCAAGTATCTCTTGGCAGCGGCTTGAACGTATAAGGAATAGTTTGCAGGTTCGACTCGGACCGGGAGATCATCAAGGCTAGCAACTTGAGGTTCCACTTGAATATGCGGCATGAGTCCATGACATACTAGTAGCAGAGTTGAACTTTGTACGTACTACGCCGTGGTGCGGGAGTTCTGTCTTCAAAATGGGGCTCCTTAGATACACCGTGACGACACAGGACGGCAGTTCTTCCAGGACTTCCCGACACTAGACTCCGAGTCTGCAACACTAAACTTGCGTTATGCTCAGCTCAGCTTACCCTGTGGAAAGCATATGGGAACCAGGATTCACCATCGGTAAGCCTCAGGAGCACGATGTTCATTATTGTGTACTCATCTCACCTTTCGTTGTTCAGGAGTAACAATTTCTCTGGTGTAAGCTTCTATCTGCTGTCAGTCATCCCGAAATTTGAATTTCAGTTGGCGAAGGATGTTTGGTGTTTCTTTCGGTCAAATGCTCTTCTACCTCTATTCATTTCCTAGTGATAAGAGGTGGTTGAAATTGACAGTGAGTCATATCGTGATCTGTTCAGTACTTTAATCAGCAGAGTTTACTGTCATCACTTGTAGATTTTGATAATATTGTATGTTTTATTCGCAGTCTCGGTGGTATCTGGTACCTTAACATTAGCCCCAGTTTTTGGGACAGTGTCCATACCGTCGGTTTACTCAGTGCATATTGGCATATCGTGTTGTCATGCCGCCGTAATACGACCTCTCCAGAATGCCGCAGGTCTTTCAGCCGGTAAGCCATTCTGCTAAATGTTCAATGACATGTTACAGCTACTCGTCTTAGGGGATCATTGGTCAGTGAACCTCAACGTTATTGTTTACTGGATTACATTTAGATTCCCACTGCAGGTCGCATTCGTTGGACATGTAAGAGACAATGACAGCACGTAATGAGTCATTTTAATCAGTACCGTTAGATCCTCGTCACTCTATCTGTGCAAAGGTATCTCCCCCATTGCTTATTAAGAGTTGAGGAGGTTAACTTCCTTGTGTTACCGCAGCTTCTATGTGCATAGGGTGTGGATAAGTAAGTGAAAATAGACTAATTGCAGGACGACTCACATGGCTCCCTGTAGTAAGCGGAAAGAATCAGCTTATCGCAGGCGTAATAGTGGGTTCATATCATATATTCATGGAATTCATAGGTTGACAAATTCCAGATCTTCGTTATATTTTTTCAGAAATGTGAGTTCAAACTCTCTGCCCGAATCACTTAATGTTGAAAACCGCAGTTTTTGCTTTCTGTTCGTCGACACATCCTATTAGCATGCTCATATTTAACGGTTTATTGACTTCAATCAGTAGGCGGAGAACTAGTGTGAGCTATAGGTTTTCCTTCGCACCATGCCATTGAAATCTGACTTCATAACAGGATCAAAAATCGTGATTGGTCGGCTCTGGTCGGCCATCCGGTATGTGCGCTCTTCTGTTCACGGAATGCTTGATTAATCACGATTTTACAGTACGCCCTTTTAGCATCAGGTTCAGGTTTGACCATCAATGCCATGATCACGATTTCCATAGCCTATTTCCTACGACCAAATCGATCGCAGATGCCTGGGTGCGAATTTCGCCCGTAGTCACTCAGCGTCAGTCCATTGTCCACTGATACTATATCATAGACGAGAGGATTACATCCGCCAGCTGAAAAGGGTATTCATAGAGATGGGACTGATGACATGGCGAGTACAGCAATTGACAAAGATGATGTATACCCATTAATGGCTAATAGCATTATCCACATTTTAATTATTATAACGGTGGGTTGATGTCACTTGTTCGCTGAATCTGGTCAACTCAAAGCGGTCTGTAGCTTTTGCTCCCCGATTTGAAAGCTAGACAACGTTGGGCACTTGCCCCCGGATCACTTTTGACAAAGAGTCAGTTGCAAAACTTTTATGTTCCACCGAGCTGACATCGTTGGTCTTGCAGGTTACTTCAACTCTATGCTTGCTGTGTGAGCATTGCCATTGGACATTGACGAGCCAAGAATAAACTTTTGAACATCTTTTCCAGGCTCAACACACGAAAGGCTATCCGACAGCGTCAAGAGGAGGCACTCGGACAGATGTTCGAGCTAGGGACCATTCGCAATAGTGCTGCCAGTGTCCATCGAGTCAACGAGAACTGATTTCGACCGACACTCCTTCACTTTGATGCTGCGTGCAGATTCTTAATACTTGCAAGTGACTGTCATATTGCCAGTGTGCGGCTCATCGATGACCTGCGAATACAACGATGTAAATTATCTTATTCAACTCGTAATCGCCCCGCGGTGTCGTGTATAATACAACCATCATAATGACATCATCATTCACCGTGTACTTACCACAACACTAGCAACCGTAACACTTCGGCAATTGAGGTGATTTAAAATACAAAAGCAGTCACTGTTGTCAGCACACTGTTATACTTGAGCCAGGTCCGGACCGGAACTTGAAGGGATTACCTCAGGCTACGCCCATCTAACACGGCAACGATGTACATAATATTCGGGTCAGCCTGAGGTTAGGAAGTTATCAAGTCGCGGCGTCCTAATTCCAATATAAAACGCGTTCTTTCGAACCGCGGTCTTCCAGTGTCTTCCTAATTCCAATTCATTATTTTCTAGTTGAAGCCATTGAGAGCTCGATGGTCAGTTTTCTTTCTTTGGGTCCTTCATAGTGACGTCTTACTCAGTCGACTTTGGTTTATTTCGTGGTGCGCTGTTGGTCGAAACTCGAGTAGATAACTCCATTGACAAGGTTTTGTGAACAGTTTAGTGCTGGAAGTTCTGAATCAAATCCGCCTCCTGTTAAAGCACTTACGGGGAGCAGGGTAGGCACTGTAACCTCTCGGAAGCCTGCCTCCCGTCCGCCTTCCAGGCAAGCGCCGGTGCCATCTGGTGCGGTTACGGCCATTCGCAAGACCCTGACGCCGACGAAACCGATACCGTTCACGTTCACGACCAACGTAACTAACCGCATTCTTCTGTTGTCGGCCTTGGTACTGAAGGATTTTATAGCTCCATTCAAGGACTGATAGATCTACCTCGAGAAATTTGGGCGCGCCAAAAGCAGACAAGTCCGCCATACTGACAGCTGATGAGTCGGACAGACCTGTGGTATGCACAAAGTGTACCTTCAGCGTCTATCCCGTCGATAAATCCAATAGGAAAGTGCTGTAGAGCTGGTGGAATCAAATGATGAGCGGCCCTCTGTTTTGTATGACCTCAAAACTGTGAAAGATGTAAGAGTATGTTCCACTGATAGCTGTTAGCTGCATGATTCTCATCGATGTAGGTAGAATTAAAGCACCTCCGGGGTTTGGAGGTGGACGCGCAAGACCTCAGCAAGGATCACGAACTGTAGACTACACCTCTTATCACGAGAGAAGCGTATATCGCGGCTGGATACAAAAAGCATTCCACACAGTATGGAGTGATGGGTGAAGCATTGTCAATACAGTATGACGTTTCTCACTCTTTGTGTCCTAAATATTCATGTTCTGGATCAAGTTCGAAATCAAACACCCACGTTCCTGTAGACCCAAGACTTTATATCAACACTGTGAGTTCTTTAGATCAAGATTTAGCTCGGGCATTTCATGAGATTTCTAGAATGCACCTTTCTCTGCTGTCGTACAAGGCTCTGGCAAATCACATACGGTTTCGGTCCTCCTCGAGAATATGCTTATCCCGAAACTCCAAGAAATCGGTTCTCTGGAGCAGCCTTTAGCGGGACTTGTCCTCCATTTCGGAGAAGGCTCACGCCCAAGTGAAGCTGCGTGGGTTGGTGTCCCAACGGGCAGGGGCGAAGGTGTGAGGTCACCGAAAGTGCAAGTCTTCGTGTCGAAGTCTTCTCTTAATACTATGAAGGCGATTCGTGCGCCTCTCGGAAAGGAAGTCGAAGTGGCTCCGTTACTCTTCAATGAGGCGGAGTTGGACGCACAGGCATTTTTCTCCATGATGGCCATCGGGTCTTCTGATTCAGCGCCGCTGTATATCCAGATCGTTCTGGTGAGTTACTAATACTGATACATCCGGGTTTTGTTAGAGCCTGATTACCTCTTTCCAGAACATCCTCCATGAACTGGGGAAATGTTCTCATACAAGAGATTCCTGGCGCGACTTGACGACGAGAAGAGAACCTTCGATCCCGCACAAAGTGCTGGCCTTGAGCAGCGCCTGACTCTCTTGAACTCGTTCATGGAGTCCAACCGTCCAGAGCCAACTCCCTTCGGTTCAAGGACGTACGCCAATGTTGGCGCAGCCAGATCAAATACTCCTGCGACTAGATCAACTCCGTGTCGTCGTTTCGCTGCGGCACAGTTGACCATTGTCGATTTGTCTGACCCATTCATTGACCCAGCGTCTGCATGTGGATTGTTCGAGATCGTCACCAGATCATTTGTGAGGGCCGAGGTTGAGACCGGAAAGGTTCTTGTCGTCGATGAAGCCCACAAGGTATTTGACTTGCTGTACCTTCGAAGATATGCTGCTTCACACCTTGTAGTACTTTTCCATGAACAGAGGGGTTTCGGGTCTAACCAAGGCTCTTTTGACCCTCACGAGAGAGCAGAGGCATCTAGCAATGCGCGTCATCATCTCTACCCAAGGTGATTGCAGTGCTCAGTTGAAGGAGATGTAGGGCTCACCCAGAATGCAGAGCCAACTGCCAACTGTTGTGCCGCCTGTACTGCTAGATTTGTGCACTGTCGCTATCATGCATCGATTTTCTTCTCCGGCGTGGTGGGACCACCTTGCGCGGCATATCGCTGCGGACGTTTCTGCAGATGCAGGTACGTCGGATGCTAGAGTATGGGATGGGACTGTGGTTATGCGACTCGTCGTCCAGACTGGAGAGGCAATCGTCCTTGCGCCATCCAGGCTTGGCGTGTTCCCCCAAGATGCAGAATCTGTTGGACCAAGGACAACCAAAGGGGATGCTATGTCAGCCCTGAAGCTTGGTCACTTTGGAGGGCGTTATGTTCTCATGAAGACACGCGCTTGCATCACGAAAGATGGAGGCGCGTCGGTTCTTGTTATTCCTGCTGAGTCTGAGAGTGAAGAGGAGGCGTCTGAACCTGAGGAATCTGAGGGATCTGCCGAAGAATCTGACTGATATATCATTACATATACATAGTAATTTACTGATTAATATTAATGGATTAGACGTACCAATTTACCATTCCTCGACTTACATTATGGCCTATTGCATATATTTCCAGACTACCTGACTACACCTGAAATTTGAATAAAAGGCAACTGATACATTTTCGAATTCGCTCTGGTGGATTTTCGATGGTAGGCAAGAGAAGAAATGTGACGCAAAGCAGTTGGACACGTTGAGACTAAGAGCCAGGGAGGATTGTCAGTCACTAGTCACTGCCCGTAACAACTATAGGGCATGATGAAAATCTTTGAGTAGTGTCTAGAGCAGCACTGAAAAGATATCCATCATGGGGTGGTTGTTGACGTTGAATCACGAGCAATAGTACATCTGCTCGTATATGATAAGTACACAAAAGTGAGCCTTTTGACTTTGAAGTGCATTGGCTGGTTGTTTTCATTTGTTGACCAAGGCCTTGAAGATTCAACAAGAACAAACAACTTCCACGTCGCGGAAGCACAGTTACTACTAAGAACTTATCCATACGTTTTATCCGTGAGCTCCTGGCAGCTGTATTCGCCAAATCTCCCAACTTAACTTTAACGCATCCCGACACGTCATATCTTTTGAACAGTCCTTGACGGTGTTCGTTGTTCAGTCGCCGCAGCACCCCCCTTGGACGCCCAGTGTACTTTTGTCATTATTCGTTTTGTTTTCCACCCTCGTTCATGGCCACAAAAAGGGTTGGGCGTCCAGCTACTCCGCCGCCCGGTCTTTCACATGTCGCTCCTTCATCTCATAAATATCCACCAATACGACATGACCAATTGAGTGCAGACGAACGGCGAGAAGCAGCTTCCAAGGGATATGGACCTGGCAGAAGAAGTCACTCGCCTGGTGGTCTCAGCATCACACCTGGAGAATGGAAACTGCTGGCTGTTGTCCTTCTGGTTGCAGCTGGCGTCAGGATGTTTCGTATATCGAAACCAAACAGCGTAGTGTGAGTAATCAAGATGCTTGTTCTGCTCATTTGAAATGTTGAGCCTTCGCCAGTTTCGACGAGGTGCACTTTGGGAAATTTGCATCGCGCTACATTAAAACACGATACTTCGTCGATGTGCACCCTCCTCTTGCAAAGTTGCTTATCACGGCGGCGGCTTTCATATTTGGATTCGATGGTGATTTTGACTTCAAGGATATTGGAAAGTGAGTGTGTTGTTAAACCACTTCTCTCCGATGTTGAGCGTGTGTTAACTAGGGTATTTGAAAATGTGCCATACGTTGCCATGCGAATGGTACCCGCTACATTTGGTGTTGCAACCGTCCCACTCGCATATCTCACCCTACGAGCTCTTGATTGTCGTGCAACCACTGCACTACTCGCATCGATATTTCTGACATTCGAGAACGGATTGGTCACACAATCCCGCCATATCCTCCTGGATTCTCCCCTCGTGTTTTTCACCGCTCTCACTACCTTCTTATTTGTGGGTTTTTCGAATGAAGATAAGAAGGAACCCTTCACTGAGCAGTGGTGGACGTGGCTCGTTCTGACTGGTTTGTCCCTGGGCGCTGTCGTATCCTGCAAATGGGTCGGCCTTTTCACCATTGCGACGGTTGGTGCGTGCACCGTCTTGCAATTGTGGCTCCTGCTGGGCGACCTTCATGTTACTCCAAGGACGTGGGCGAGGCATCTCTTCGCACGGGCTGTCTGTCTGATCTTGATACCTATCCTGTTCTACATGATAATGTTCCAGCTGCATTTCGCAATTCTCGGAAGTTCAGGAGAGGGTGACGCGTTTATGAGCTCGGAATTCAGACAGACACTAGGGCATGGGATGGAAGACACCTATGCAGGTCTGTCTATTGTGCTGCTGCGCATCATTATGCTGATTCATTTGCAATAGATGTTGCATTGGGTTCAGATATCACAATCCGACATCTGAATACGCAAGGCGGTTATCTGCATTCCCATGCTCACAACTACCCTGGAGGAAGTGGACGTACGTGTTGGCCTTGATTCTATGATCACCCGTTGATGGGTTCAACAGAGCAACAAATCACACTATACCCTCATAGGGATGAGAACAACATCTGGCGGGTGCTCAATGCAACAGTTGATGGCTATGAACAGTACGACTACGAGCACAAGCCTATCGTATACATTGAAGACCACTCCCGCATCAAGCTAAGGCATATCGTGACTGACAAGGCACTACATTCACACGAAGTCCGCCCGCCCGTCTCAGACGTCGACTTTCAGAACGAGGTTTCAGCGTATGGCATGACTGGCTTCGTCGGCGACATCAACGACGACTGGATCGTTGAGATTGAAAAGGGCGACGGCAGTGATAAGCAATCGAGCAAGCGCCTGAGGACGTTAAGAACGCATTTCAAGCTTAGGCACTTACATTCGGGTTGCTACCTCTTCTCGCACAAGATAAAGCTCCCCGAGTGGGGATTCGAACAACAGGAGGTCACGTGCAACAAGAATGCTGTTAAGGCCAACTCACTGTGGTACGTTGAGACTGCTGCCAAGCATCCACAGCGTAGGTCTGCGTATTATTGCAGCCGAGCATGTTTTTACAATCACTTTTTCGTAGTGCCAGCCGATGCTCCAACGGTTAACTACAAGATCCCTGGTTTCCTTTCCAAGTTCTGGGAGCTGCAGCGGGTCATGTGGACAACGAATGCTGGATTGACCGACCGCCACGCGTATGACTCTCGACCTTCGACTTGGCCCGGTCTTCGTCGTGGTATTGTGAGTCGTTCGTTGTCATGGAGGTTCATATCTGATGACTTGTGCATCAGAACTTCTGGGTCAAGGATCATCGCCAAATCTACCTAATCGGTAATCCATTTGTTTGGTGGTCAAGCACAGCCTCTGTCATCATATATATGCTTGTGAGAGGGTTCCTCATACTTCGCGCAAAGAGAGGATACCGCGATTTCGACAACAGTGAGGATATGTGTGTCGTTCCGTGTCGTTTCATTCTGATCCAAACCCTGTTGCAGCCAAGGTAGTCAAGTATGATTCCCTCTGCGGTTTTCTCTTCGTCGGGTACTGCTTGCATTACTTCCCCTTCTTCCTCATGGGCCGCCAACTCTTCCTTCATCACTATTTCCCTGCGCTGTACTTTGCGGTTTTGCTCAACGGTGCCGTTTTCGACCTCGTCACCTCGACTCTCCGACCAAAAATTAGGTTACAGATCGCTGCTGTCCTTATGATCATAGCGATCATGACATTCTCCAAGTTCAGCCCCCTGGCCTATGGCGATCCTTGGACGAAAAAGAAGTGCGAGAGTGCACAGTGGGTTAAGACGTGGGACATTGCATGGTGAGTCTCGGATGTTACATCAGGAGGAATGGTATTCATGGGGGTCTGTTAGCAATGAGTTCTTGGATGAAGTAAGTCACGGATGACTCATGAACGACTTTCCGGCTAAGTGTTGCACAGTACTCTCAGTATTCAGGTGTTACTGTTCCTACTTTGAACCGCTCCGCTCCGATGGCGACTATCGGCGGTGAGCCCGGCGGGCGTGCGCCCATTGTGGTCGAGGACAAACTCGGGCAAGATGCCGTCGCGCCGCCTGAAGATGACCACACAACTGCCGTCCCGATTGGCGCGGCGGAGCCTGGGCGAGATGTGTTTGCCAAGAATGAACAGAAGGAGATTAAGAGCCAGATAATTGCACAGGATGTGCCGGTTGATATAGACGAGAAGGAGATCAGCGTGGTGAAGTTTGAGCCGACTAATGCAGCAGCACAGGAGCCGTCATCTACGGAAAAAGAGGAAGATAATGTGCATGGCGGTGATGTGGGTAGTGGTACCCGCACTGGTGAACCGGAGGATCAGGGTCATCCTGAAGTTGTTGTCGAAAATCTGGAAGAAGTGGTCAAAGTGGGTGAGGATAATGATAATCCTCGGGTGCCTCATGGACCTCTTGACCACGAGGAGGCTATTGCAGATCAGGTCGCGTATGAGTTGTATCCTGATGCCAGGGACGTTGAGTAGTCTGTCATCTTTTACTTTGGATGCCGTCGAGTGGTTCTCTTTCCTTGAATAGAAACGATCGTGCACTCTTGAGATGAGGTTCGGATTTAGTTAAGTAGTTGAGCAGACAGTACATAACAGAGCATCACCAAAATATCGTTCTGCACCTAAGTACTAATAGAGGCGCTATCGAAGTGTGAAAAAAGTCCCTCTGATATCTCTGTTCGTCAGGTCGCAAACAGCTACAATATCTCCATCGTCCTGACGTCCATCATCTTGCGAGGAGAAGTCATGTCTTGGACTTGTGCGATGATATCATGATCTGTTGTAATTCTTCTGTATTCTCCACCGCGTTGCTGCGCTAGCAAAAATGCGCGGAAAGGCCGTCGAGCGCAATAAATCAATCGCGATCCTGGTCGGAGAGACTCTGAATTAACTGTCTCAGTACCAAGAGAATAACGTATGGAGTAATCTCCCATGCTCTGCGTGTCGTGTGTGGGGTTGAACAGCTTGACAAGAAACAAGGTTTGCTGAATGGGCAGCTTGTCTTCCGTGATGAGCAATAGATCATTAAGCCCATTGGTCTTGACTTTATATATGACCTTCTGGTCTCGAACACGGCTCTCGTATTGCCCATCTCTACTTCCATCAATGACAACCCAAGCACAACGCCCGCACATGAATATATCACGAACACAGGTCATTGGGGCTGGTCCTGTTATGTGTTTACGGCCAAGAGTTGCAAATATTCGAGCTGCCTGTTGACTTCGTCCCACTCCAATCTATTCCAAACAGAGATAACTCGGGAAATGCAAGGGAACATGGAGGAAATAATGCCAGCGACAGCTTCATGATCCCCCACGCGAGAGGAGTTCATATCCAGAGATCGGAGGGAGGTATGTTGAAATGACTCGACTGGATCGATATCAATATTCACGGCATCTATGTCTATTGCCAGCTCATGCAAGTGAGGACATAGGCGGAGCGCTGCGAACAATCCGCGAAATGTAACGAGATGTGTGTTTGTTAATGCCAGGGTGTGGATATGCGGCCAACTTGACATAACTTTCGAAAGAAGGTAGTTGTCGAGGACGACGGGACAATCAAGATGGAGCTTCAGGGTTCGAAGCTGTGCAAAACAAAGAAGTTGTTTAATCGCCTCCGGGAGTGGATGATCGCGAGCCCCCGAGACATTTCTGGAGAAAATGACAATGTGTTCAAGGGTCTGGCATGCTCTGCATCTGGACAGTGCATGAAAAAGCTGCTCAGTCTCTGCACGAGGCAAAGCCTCAACACGCATCCCGAACACTTTTAGTGAGGGGAATTCCGATCGTTGCATAAGGGTGATAATGTCTGCAGCAGTTTCTACATGGAAATCAAGGGTTGTGAGGTTGAGAAAGGGCGAGAAATTGACGTTATCCCGGTCCAACTGGACTTTATATGCCCTCTCGTAAATCATCACTGTGTCAAGAGTAGGAAGGTTAGAGAGGTGTTTCCATGAGGCATAGTCGAGCGGTCCACATTCCAGATGTTTGAGCTGCTTGCATGAACGAACAGCTTCAGACAGTAAAGTCAGCTCATCTGTTGTGCGCACAGTGAAGAACCCGATGGATAAGTTCTCCAGTCGATGAAAACAGCTGCGTAGCACAGGGGACAGGAAGAAATGCGATAGCGAGATTGTTTGCCTGTTGTCAAAATCTTCCCAGACGACTTGAAGCGCCAGTAGTCTCGGGAACACACACGTCTCGACGGGGAGGATTGTGAGAAGGTGGAAATGTTTGACGGAAAATATAGATAAAATGAACGAGCGCACACGGGTGGCATGACGCAAAAATTGACGGGCTTCGTGCTCAGATAATGGTTCAATACCTTCAGAACAGAAGACCTAGATGCATAGTAAGAAAGGTGGGACAGAGTGACTTGCACATACCGACCTTCCTGTCATGATTATATATCAGTGAATGTAGCCTCGGAACACAGCCTAGCAGTGGTGTTATCCCATATTCATCCATGTCAGCCCAAAGCAAATCCATTGCGGGCTCGTGGAAGGTTTTGCATGTCCTAGCAAGCGCTACAGTGGACCTTCGAGATAGCAATTTGTCACGAGGGATTGAGCCCCGTCTGGACTGCAAATGCGCAAATATTTCGAGGAGGACATCCACAACAAACAGAGCCCGATGCATCTAATGTGGGAGTATACTGTATGTTCAGTGACTATGAAAGATCGGGGCCGGCTTTGTTCTCACGGTTCTCACCTCATTCAAAATTTCACCAGTCATGGGGCCATCATGATGGTGTTCGAGACTAGGAATCCCAAGTACCGACGGTCGTTTGGATACAACCCTCTAGGAACGGTCTTGGGCGACGAAACCGAAATGTCATTCATGTTCAGCATTCGTCAATACAATCCTTCTTTACCTTTTCCGTTGGTGTATAATCTTCTATACATCAGTGGGAAGATAGTGAATGATTGTTGCTATAAGGTAAAGAAGTGCGTTTGTGTACTGCCTCACAGTGATCGCGGTTCAACTTCCTGCGCACCTCTGCACAATGGTCCAGTCTGCGCTGCCGCACCTTTCTACTCAAGTACATGCACCGATGGTTAGCTCTGAGGCAAGTCATTCCCACTGCTGTCCTCCTGTTGTGAAACCGACATGAATTTAGCTCACTTGTTCGTCCTGCCAACCTTCAAAGTCTGCTTCTCTACCGGATGTAGCCCCCGAGTCGTTTCCCATGTCGACTACTAGATGAGAGCTGGTCGCCTTTTGTTGCGGAGTCAGACTGTGGGAGACTTATTGGGGGCTCCTCATTGACGCCGACAAATAATATGCTTGCACTCTTGGACGATGGGACAGTGGGACCGGGATTGAGGTAGTTACACGAGTAAGTTCAAATGCGATTGTTTAGCGCTCCAGACCGGTTCAAAGCCTGCTGTCGATTAACGTGTAGTGGACTCGTACTCCAGTGATAAACTCATTAAAACCATTCACCCCCTGCCTTAGAATGGAGGATAGAACGCTGACTGATTGACCATGCGTATATTTATTGCCCGGTCGGCATCTAGATCAACGGCAGATGACTTGGAATCGTGCATGACGGCCTGACAGAAGATCATCACTTCGCTCGCACAAACCTCCACCAAGGACGAGCACTTTAGTCTGGGGAGAACGTCGACATAGAGATTTGAAATCAATCACAAGGAAACGTTTTCACAACATAGCAACAATTGTGCATGTCACGGCCACTTTCAGGTAGCTCCCGGCAAAGATGCTCAGATTTGGTCGGTCACCGTCAGTGAATGTTTAAATAGCCAACAAGCTAGTGACAGTACGAACAGACAGCGTCACCCGGCGTTACTATCTACTCCTAGATAGCTATGAAAGGTCGTTGTGGCTGCTCCCGTTATACGTTCACCGTCGAGAATCGCAAAGATTCGAGCTGACTGTTGACTTTGTCCCACTCCAATCTACCCTGACAAACTCGAGAAATGCAAGGAAGCATGGAGAAGATGGTGCGAGCAACAGCTTCAGGATCCCCCGCGTGAGAGGTGCCCACGTCCAATGTTTGGAGGGATGTGTGTTGAAGTGACTCGGTTTTGGCTTCTGGATCGATATCGATATGCACGGTATCTATGTCTAATGCAAGGTTATGCAAATGAGGACATAGATGGAGCGCCGCGAACACTCCGCGAAATGTAACAAGAAAATGTGTGTTTGTCAGCGCCAGAGAGTGGATGTGCGGCCAGCTTGACATGGCTTCCAACAGAATGTGGTTGTCGAGGTAGATGGGAAAATAGAGATGGAGGGTTCGAAGCTGCGTGAAACAAAAAAGGTGTCTAATCACTTTCGGGAGGAAAGGCTCGGGAGCTTCTAACCGGTATCTGGAGTTAATCTCCATGAATTCAAGGGTCTGGGATGCTTTGCACTTGGACAGGGCATGGACAAGCTGTTCAGCCTCTGCAACAGGCAACGTCGCAACGAAGTTCAATCCGAGTACTTTTAGCGAGGGGAATTCTGAATGTCGCATGATCGTGATAACGTATGCAGCTGTGTTCATACGGAAATAAAGGCAAGTGATGTTGAGGAAAGGCGCAAAATTGACATTATGCGGGTCCAACTGGACATCATCGAACCCCTCGTAAATCGTGACTGTGACAAGAGTAGGAAGGTTGGAGAGGTGTTTCCATGATGCACAGTCGAGTCGTGTGCATTGGAGATGTTTGAGCTGCTTGCATGAACGAACGGTTTCAGACAGTAATTTGTAGGGCAGCTCGTCTGTTGCGCGCACAGTCACGCTCCCGAGGGATAAGCTCTCCAGTGCAGGACAGCGGGTCCCAATGGATTTCAAGTCTGAATAAATGCCTGGTAGCTCACAACGACGCAGCACGGGGGACAGGAAGAGGTGCCAGTGGCTGGCGTTCTGACCACCGAGACAGAGACGCATGACGAGTCGAAGTGCCAGTAGTCTCGGGAACACGCATGTCTCGATGGGGAGTTCTGTGAGAAGGTGAAAATGCTGGTCGGACTGCATACACAATGAACGGACGCGAGCGGCATGACGCAAGAATTGACGGCCCTCGTGCTCAGATAATGGATCTTCGGAATAGAAGAACTGTATTTAGATGCTCGGTAAGAAAAGAAACAAAGAGTAGGAGTAAGCCCGCACCCCTTGGCAACCATTAGCATATACCAAGGGATATAA
>LVVM01004225.1:0-18653 GCA_001882365.1 Rhizopogon vesiculosus | reverse complement strand
CAGCAGCCATATTGTCTTCGTGCTCGGTCAGATACACGACGACAACTGATCCGGTGGGCTTTCCCCACTCAAGCATAGCACGTGCCAGGTTGCGAACATTTTGGTTGAACGCGCTGAATGTCTTCGTCTGAATGGAGGAGTCATGGGCTGAGGAGGTGATGAAACCAAGTTCATGTGACGGATACCGGTCGACAGCTTGAGCGATGACGTCGTGCAGAGTATTGGCTTGTGGGGAGACAACGGATGCTTTGAGAGAAGCAACGAATTCAGTGGTGGCACTGGAGGAGACTGCGACGGGTGCCATTGTGATGTTCTAAATTGGCAAGGAAAGTAAGCTGTAAAAGGTGTCTAGGGTGTTGAGAGTACGGACCTCCTTGGAGGTCCGAGCTTATATACCTTGAAATCATACCGCCTATTAACACTAGCGCTCACTGCACTGCTGAGCTTACGAAATCTTGTACTAGCAAATGACGGAGCTGATGGACCGCCTATTCCGTTGTAGCATACACTGCATAACTGCTATCGTCGACAAAGTGATCAAGGAGAGACTAATGCTGGGAAACACCTGCAATCCGTTAGTGCGGTTGCTATTATGTGGACTTCGCCGCATCGTACCAGTGAAGTCCACATGGTCACCGCGAGTATTGCGGCTCTGAGGACCGTTTCTGGATAGGTATCTGATAGTGAAGCTCAAAAATGCACCTTTCGTAAATGTGTCATTTCAGGCATTAAAAAATCTATCAGGGAGATGATCCAGATTGAGTTCCTCATCCCGGATCGCGGCACATGTTCAGCCCGAGCCTGCAATCGTGCTCGGCGGGGTTTTCACGGTAATAACTTGTCTGATGATAGATTTGCGCCTGTGCTTAGCCTTCATAGTAAGCGTATCGCCGCTAGCTTGCCAGGGGCTTGAATATAGCTAGTTCAGATTCGTTGTGAAGTCATTGCACGAGTTCCATTCTACCTCCCATGGGGCCTGGGCCAAAATCGATTCTCGACAGAGCTATGCAGATAACACCTGAACAGATGCAAATTCACCAGATGGACAAATCACTTACCTAGCCAGTGATAGCAACCCCTTTTCCAGTTTTGTAATATTGGTTAGTGCTAGAATTCTCTTAGGAAAGTGACCTTCCGATAATACCTTTTACGTAAATTCCATCAATGACCACTCTTGTACTAGTACTGCGCGTGGAGAGTTGAACCGTCATCGCTCTACGAGAACTTGCATTCCTGGGGGAATCTACTTGCATTTTGGGCCTTGGCAAGTTAGTCCAAATTAGTTGTTGATTTATCAGGGAGCCATGTTCGATTTTGACATATAAAAAACCACCTTTACTGCGATGATCGGTATCCAAATTGTTGATGAATTAAGAGACGAAGGCGAGCGGTGGGTTGGGTTACCATGTCAATATGTTGTCGCTAATGTTCCGCATCATGTTCTGCATGTAATCGATGCCTGGGCAGCCCTGTCCATCCCTGATGGATTTCCGCCGGTCTGTGTAACTCGCTGCTACATCTTATCACAGTTTAATGCCAAGCCTTCTATGAGTCGCATAACCACAGTTAGTTCAGCTCTGTGCCTATCGAATACATCAAAGGCTCAGCGCTCGGATAACACTCTGACATCCTATCTTTGTTGTTGCAATATCTCCGGGTGTCTTGGTCTTTATTAAGCACATTACGCCTGAATTCATGGAACCGATACGCATCTTTAAGCAAGCACAGCACGATGTGGCTGCAAGTTCCTTCAAATGCCCCATTTCTCTTCGGTCCCCCAAAAATTTTGCCTAACTTCTTTTCAATGAAGCTCGGTGTACCTTGGAGCCATCCATCGGCTAAGTTTCTTACCCCAGCCGCGAGGCGCAGAGGGGCCGATAGGCACACTAGCACTTGTATGCGTGGATAAGAGTTGATGGTGACACACCACTTTTCAACAAACCGGTCAAGCCCCGCCATTTTCTTTCACTTCCGGGTCAGACTATTATTATGATACCGGCCTCGGCAGTACCAGACTGGCCTGATTTAGTTCGCTGATTTGCTGAGTCCGAGATGAAGAGTACTTTGATGTCGGTTAACGATTATGCATGAACATTCAAGTTGTAACCTTGAATTCTGCGAGATTCTGCGAGGTTTCCGCCGGGCGCTTGTGCGGATAATATTTGGAAACCGAACCAAGTCAGATTTCGGCGACAGCCGCATCAACGACTCGGAACACAGTTTGCCACTGCACAGCGTTGGTTTAAGTGTGAAGCAGTGTAGTGCAACGCTAGTTCCAACTAGTTCCTGAACCACCTCCATACGGACTTGTGAGCTTCGAGTTAGCTTGAACTAGATCAAGACCACAGATGACTAGTCGATAGCTTGTTAACTTCATGTTTAGTGGCGCACCAAGCCATCTCATCTCTCCTCTCCTCAAACTCTCGCTGTCCTCCCAATCAAATCGTTTCCTCCAGTGAGCTCATTGTCTGCACTGTTTTTCTTGTTCCTCAGAACATCTTCGCTTTTCTAGTCGTCATATCGCCATGCAAGCTCTCAAGTTCGAAAAGACTGGGTCCTTGGACAATCTTTCGTTGGTCAACATTGACAAACCCACTTTACGTCCCGGCGAGGCTCTCATACGCGTTAGAGCTGCCGGTGTCAATGGGGTAAGCCTCCAACTTGGCCCATACCATACCAGACAAACCACCTAACCTTCATCAGTCTGATACCGCAGGCGTTATGGGCATACTCCCTTTTGTGACCACCCCACGCATTCCTGGAAGAGATTTCTCTGGCGAAGTTGTCGAAGTGCTCGAAGAGTCTGGAGCTTCGAGTCAGCAATGGATTGGAGCAGAAGTATGGGGCACAGGGGGTAACAGGGGTTTCTCGTCGGATGGAACATTCTCTCAGTGAGCGCTTTACATTCTTTTTCTTATCTTTTCCCACTCAAACTGCGTGGTAGATACGTTGTGGTCCCTATTGATGCATTGAGCCGGAAGCCAGCAACTCTCGACCATTCTAAGGCTGGTAGCATGACGCTGCCATGGTTATGTGCCTGGATCACAGTCGACACTCTTGCGAACGTCAAGGAAGGAGACAATGTTATTATTATAGGTACATAGCTAGACTTGCATTCTCTGATATTATTCTCACCGTAATCCTTTAGGTGCTCGTGGTGGCATAGGCTCCGCAGCTGCCCAGCTCTGCAAGGAGCGCGGGGCACGCGTATTTGGCACATACACCTCGCTCGCAAAAGTAACACCCCCATCGTATATCACACCCATCGAACTTTCATCTAAAGGGGCTATTCGCGAGGCCATTGCCAAAGCAGGACTTCAGAACAGGATTGACGTTTTGTTAGACTGCGCCGGTTATGACCAGCCATTCAACGATGCGGTTTTCACGATGACGCCCGAAGGAACCGGACGCGTCGTGATCATGGCTGTCCATACGAAGGACGGGTTGTTCCCCGTCGACTTGCGCACTTTTTACACGAAGGCCCTCACGTTGAAGGGTATGAAGTCGGGCATTCTGGGCCCGTTGGAGGTCAAGAAGGTGTTAGATGAACTTGCGAGTAAGATTGATAGCGGTCTACTAGAGGGACCTAAGGAGGTCAAAGAAGTTAATATAACAAACATGGACGCGGTGAAGGGTGCTCTGCAGGAGATTTTAACCCGGGCTTCCCATGTCCGTTCTGTGATTATTCCCTAATCGTGCTCGCCTGTGTACTTCTCTCATTTACCTATGTGTACTAGAGTCTAGATCTATTTTATATATTCCAAACATAAACCAAGAGCCTGACAGATAGCGATGTAGGCGCATGAGATCTGACCCAGTGCCAAAAGCCCTAGTGCATTAGCAGGGGCCAAACTTTTTCAAGCTAGGCCGCTAGTATAATCATTCAAAATGCGATCAAGAGCGCCAGATGTGATCCGGCGGTGGCGCGGGATGGGTGATTGAATGGTCGGATTGCCAATGTGACTAGTACATATAAATTAACGTTGTCAGCAACGTACTATATATACTACAAATGATACGTAGCGGGCGCATGAAATCTGACTCCGGACTGCTGTCTGCTGTGGTGCACTGACCAACCTGAAGTAACCATATGTAGACCGCTAGTCAGCGTGCATTCGATTTGCCACCAAGGACACCAGACACAAGCAGGATAAATATAGTAAAGAGTAGCGTTGTACATCCCCGTCTACTAGTACATAAGTACATACATATTGTCCAATGCCAGCGTGTTATAAGAACCGGATACGTAGATTAGCATAAATTTTGAATGAATGCGAAACAGTGCATAAAATACAGATTCACATCTTACACTCTATTGTAGAATACTCCATAACTAAATAAGCGGGTTGGCGTTAGGCGGAAAACATGATTTAGAAGCAAAAGAATTCCTCTATAGTGCGGCCAAAGATCGTAAGGCCATCTCGAATCGTTTCATCTGTGCCAACAAAAGTTGCTCTGAAGAAGTTCACTCGCTAGAAACCATGTGCTTGAGCATATATTCAACGCATGCGTGTATAAAATGAGAACTTACATCACCGATATGGCTCGCTGAGGTCCGGCCGGTCCGGTCAACAATGGCAAAAGTTGATGCAGGCATCAGGACCAAGCCACTATCTAACAGCTTCTTGAACAGCTCATCCATAAGGTCCGCGGTGTTCGTCGTCGGTCCGCCTGGGGCCGTCGGTGTTTGAGAAGAAGAGAATCGTGCGTGGTGCTCAAGGTTAATTCTGATCCAGACAAACATCCCAGACTTGGGCACCTCCGCGGTCGCAAATCCAGAGGAAGCGACCTTCTGTCGGAAAACATCCATGAATAGATCCCTCCGGCGTTGGTACTCGTTGCAGAGTGACGAGATCCACTTCATGAAGCCATCGGCGCCCCAGCCTCCACTGCCGAACAACTCTGCAATGAAGGCTTGACCCATCCCGTGCGGATGCTGAGAAGACGAGTCCGTCAACATATCAAGCTTCTCCGCAAGGAAGTTGTTGCTCGTGACCCATCCCAGTCGCATTCCAGGAGCAACGATTTTGCTGAAGCTAGTATATTCGTGTTAGAGTCGGCGGACTTGTTTGAAATGGAAAGGACCTTACCTATCCAGGCGCATTACGCGTCCATCGTAATCCATGGACAGGAATGATCGAGGAAGAACATCTGCCATGGCACGGGTATACCCGTACTCTTGTATCGTGCTCTGGTTCACATCGAGGTCGAACTGGAGGAAGTAGTAGGGATCATCCTCGAGAATGACGATATCCCAATCGTGTGCGATTCGATAGATCTCTTGCCTTCTTTCCAATGAAAGAGTGCTTCCTGTCGGGTTCTGCGAGCACCTGGATAAAGAACACAGTTTGAGCTAAAGGCGACTAAGCGGGAGTCAGGAGGCCGGCGGTAACTTACGGAATTGTATACAGCACATGGGGTCGTTTTCCTTGTGTAGCTTCATTCCATTCGGACAAAGTTCGCTCCAAATCTGACGGAATCAATCCATCTTTATCCATCCTAATCGGGGCCCATTTAATGCCCAGCGGGAGAGCAGCGTTGGTCATGGCAGAAAAAGTAAATTCTTCACAAAGGAATGAGTCACCCGGATCGCCAAGAAGACGGAAGCACTTTGTTAGTGCGTCAGCATTCCCAAGGCTGAGTGAGACGGTGTGATTTGGGGGAGAATGGATGCGATCATTGAGGTCTGCAAGAGTATCGCGGACTAGCTTAAGACCTGCACCCGCACCATATGCAAACGCGGTACGGAGGCTCAGAGTACAGGGTTCGTCCTTGAACGATGCAATAACATCTTGTTCGCCGGTGCCAGACCTCCATGATTGCACTGGGTCATGCTCATCAATGGAAGGAACGACAAAATTCATCTCGCATATGGGATACAGTGTATGATGAGGATCACCTGTATCAAATTAGACGATGTGTCAAACACTAGCGATGCCCACAAACCGTTTCCCATATTGATGGTGCCAGGTTTGACCTGAGCAACTTTCCAGATGGACTTGATTGGGTTGGGGAGTCTGGCACGGGCTTCTAAGGATAGGTGGCGAGAAAAGTCGACATGGCTACGTTTGAGACTGGTATCGACTGCCGGTGTTACAGAGGTAGTTGAATGAATGAAAACCATTATGCGGAGAATGCAAGATATTAAAGTTCGAGAGCGGATGTGATGGAGGACCTTTCCGCTCTATCTTTCGTCTGCTTTTGAAGGATGACAGACCATAGCATCGCACTAGTGGATGCGCTTATAATTTCCTAAAGAACAAATTCATGATCGACAATTCGACAATCTGGATGTCAAGGTGATCACAGTGCCCCTGACTTTGGCTAGCGGCGGATCAGCCTCCTCCAGTCACATGGTGGTGAATCGCAGACTTCGGAGTGTATCATCGTCCATTTTAGGCTTTCGTAATTGGGTATAAAGAGGGTATAGTTGTATTTCTTACTGTCCTGAGGCGATGATAGAAACTCGGGTAGTGCGAATTTTGGGTGCGAAGTTCGAACGCCGTTGACCTTGCGGAAGTAATAGTGCGAGTTAGCTCCGAGATCAAATTTCTGCAGTGCAGCTAGTCTCCAAGTAGCGGGCCGCGAATGGCTCATGCAGTGGTTGTTAGCGCAATCTATCGCAATGAATGGTCGTTACTAGGTCATCAGGGTTGCACACTTCAAACCATGAACCCGTGTGAACCGTAGCGAACCAGTCCAGTTCAAACACAGTCCGGGCTGATACGCTTAGACTGCTTTGGTATCCACCAGAGTGCCTCAGCCACATGCAGAGCACGGACCTCGTGGACCTCTTAACCGTCACTAGTTGCTACACGCCACGTTTCATGAGTCTGCTGTTTCATTGCCCCACTGTCACTACACATGCAGCACTGTCTTGGATACAAGTACTACACTGGGCCTATCTACGTGGGGCCCTACCCCAAGAGGATGATATCGGCAAGAAAGATGAGGAATTCAACTTAACTTTCCGTACCCTGAGACGCTTTTCTCTGCGGGCCTGCATGCCAGCGAGCCTCATAGGCCTCATTCAGAGTGTTGTGACGACCTCTCCCACGGGCCTCAAATACTAGGGAACCCGCGTATCGGCGAACTCCACTATTTTCTTTGCGCCTGCGAAGATCTGCACACCGAGGCTACAAGAGGCTACAGCTTACCTACAATATGATCTTCCACTGTTCTCTTGTGCAAGATAACGTTTCAGTTTCGATGGAGCACACGTTAACAGCGCATGCAACATCTCTGTGAATCATGTGGACCATGACATCATGATTCAGATGCAATGGTGAGATGCTACATCATTCGGGGTTCTCAATAACTTCTAACAAGGCGATTCTTGATCGTGCTCTGCATTTCAAAATCGGGTGACTACTCAATAAAGAGTCGGACGGAAATAAGAGGCTTCAAGTTGTGCTCCACCACCGAGTTGTGCAGTTTCATCCGTATGTGACATAGCTCCAACGCACGATACAGGTTCACCATTAATAGCTTCGAGGACGAGGCCCACTTAATATGGGACTGCACACCTGATGTGATCTATTAGTGTAAGAATATCTAGGGTCGCCATGATTTAGAGCCACCAATGACTGGATGCGTACGCTGCAACTAGCACTAAGCAGTGTACTTGATAAGGTGTACGAGCACTTCTATAGGAGTCTTATTTGAACGTCAAAGCCCATGGATGCTACTAGTGCCAAGTATTTTGGTAAGAATCTGAGCAATACGGGAAACTTCAGGCCCTTTCGACTGCCAGTGACTACGAGTGTGAGAGCGCAAGGACAGACTGATGAGAGCGCAGGGACAGGCCGTCGTGGGAGGTGCATTGCTACAAATGAAGGCACTGGATCAACAGCTGGGACAAAATAATTTTCCAGCCTTCCTCAAACCGGTCATTTTCAACTCTGTCGATATCAGCTTTCAGCAAGAAGAACCAGACTGACCTAACTAGGCTCTTGAGATAGCTATTGAAAAGTACGTAGGTCAGACTGGTTGTAGTCTAGTGCACGGCGTAATGCGCAAGAAGACGAAACTTGCAGCGATGTGACTACATAGTACCGGCGCTTCATGTCTTCAAACAACGATTCCCTTGTGGGGTACGTCAGGAACAATCATTAGAATAATCCGTTTTCATATAGAAAAGGGACGGAACTTGCCGATGTTCTGAGTTTTCAATGGTGCTATAAAGCGGCGCGCCTCGCAAGAACCATTTCAGAAAACGCCACGGTAGAAAACGTGGCGCCTTCCGACGCTGGAGAAGGTATAGACTGGGTATAGCAGGATAGAATTGCCTATGCATTATCTGCCTGCTTAAAAGCGCTGCCGGACATACCCTTGACATGATCAAACCCAACGCATAAAGATGCCTCCGCCCCATGCGTGGCGGCGTCTAGATTAAATGTTCAGAGAAGATAGGGGATTCGGCCATGGCTTTAAGATGGTGCTCTCGGTAGGCTTAGACCAGCTTCCTAATCGGTATCAGTATTAATACCCTCACAGCTTTCGCCTCGACGGCCAATGGAGTAGGGCGCCCTAGGTAGCGATTAGGCAAGAACGATATCTGTGCCTAGTTAAGTTAATCATTTCACTTACCTGTATGTGGCCTCAGAGCCCCTCGGTTCCGCTAAATGAATGGATAAGTGTGTAGTAATGTAAAACACAGGGATTAGACCATACCTCGAGGTGTTCCATGCGGAGTGCGGAGTGAGAAGTGTGTAATGGTGTCAAACGAAGACAGAGAAAATGTCCACATCGAGGTACGTCCGAGCGTTTTCGACCATACCCAGAGGCTCAGCCATGCCTACAATGCCAGAGAATGCCACATTAGCGACATTCTAAGTACGCGGTGGAGTCGCCATTCAATGATCACTGCAGCACCGTGGTTGATGAAAGTCCGAGGAGGAAACCAAGCGCCAACAGGAGCCAAAGGAATGGTATTGAACAATCAGCAGTGCCGCAGCGTAAGAAGCAATCGACACGGACTCGATGAAAAGCACTTTATATGGTACGGGTGCCGGTGCTGGGGTGGCACATCAGAAATTAAACCACTAAGAGAAAGAAGCCATTGGGGTTTTTCATAGTCTTCCTGCAAGATAGAAATAACTCATGGGGATTCGTCGGTATGAAAACAGTGCCTGTCGTCAAAACTTATGAGCTAAGTTTCTCGAGCAGCTTTCTCTTGATCACAAGACCCACCCGCACATAAGGGTCAACGCACTAAGGCCACATCGAGTTCACATTTCATAATCACGGTGCTGCACCCATCCCCCCCCCACCAGGTCTTTCGTCAGGTCAGCACCAGTTTTATGTGTGGTCCCTTGTATCATATACAAAGCCTTGACATAGAGGCACCAAAAATGATGCTGGTGTATGCCATGGTTCGCAATTTCGATGATTCCATTAGGATCGAATGACCAATACCTTATTGTCTGACATAAGTAGACATGAGTTCATCGAGCTGAAGATAGCGCACAATAATCCGGCGTGCATATGTATGCTTTGGTAGCACGGAGGCCTGATACACACGGGAGGAAGAAAAACGATGGGCAGACCGCACCACGAAGAGAGAGCAAGAATCGTGAACATCCCTAAATAGCGACTGCTTCAGTCACTGGGAGTTACGTACTTCTGAAGATAATCGTTCGATATTCAGTAAATGGAAGGTTTCCAATGATGAAATAGAAGGTATAGCAAGTCTACACGGTATAATAACGCGCCCGTTACAACTTGTTAAAGGAGCTCACAGAAACGATCACAATGTCCATTGTTCGAGAAACTTCGAGGCTGGGTCACAAAAAGAATTCCACTATAGGGCTTCGTCAAGGCCCGCTGCGCAGAGGCCACAGCCTATGCACTCCAAACATACTGGTCACATGTGTTAGAATTGCGACCGAACTTGTATAACCCTGCTTACCAAGACCACCGCAGCATGCACACAAGTAGCAAGGGCAACATAGGGGATTTTCAAAGGAACCTGCATAAGCAAGCATAAGCCAAGTAGAGCTTTCAAGGCAGCACTCGATCAAACCTTTGCAGCACCAGAAACTGAGCATTATAGCCGCAATGAGAACGAGGAACAGGCCAACGAAAACTATAATCAGGTATACTGAAGTGTGTTGTTAGAAAATAACAACGAGACAGGACATTGTTACACCATACATTTTTTGCTTGTGAAGCTTGAGGTACTGGTCGTTGATTGGCGCTTGTCCAACGAGATACCATGACTGTTACCAAGTCCAAGTACACCCAACAGATCACTAACTTCAGAACAGTAGGACATAACCATCAGGGCGCCTAGGGAGAGAAGCGAAAGCGCTATAGGAAGGATAACGCGCCGCAACCGCGCTTTGTGGCATGCACGGTGCGAACTTGATGGGCATTCGCATGGAAAGTTCATATTGTGGTCATCGTGTTGGCATGGACGACTTCTCTTTTCGTCAGACGTGGAAGGACCGTACACGTCCATAGTGCTTGTGATGGGCTGGCTGGAGATGGGAGACATGATGGTTGAGGTTGTTGGTGAAGCTGCTGCGGGAAATTTTTGGCTGTGTTTAAGCGCGATGGACGGTAGGCTATGCAAACAAGGGCCTGAGTGTCGTATCCTAATTCGGACTTGGACCGTCCAGGCTGCGTCACGGTCCAGCATCATGATTCAAAGTTGCTTCAACCCTGGCTGGTAAGCACTCTGATGGAGTCTGTCATGGACTGTATGTTTTATTGTTATACGTTACTGTTCAGATTGAACTCATTGCATGGCTTTTCAGCACAGAAGGGCGTCTCAATCATTATATTCGATAATCATAGCGAAACGCGCTATTCCAAGCAGATAAATTTATAAAATGTTCTAGCGGTTCCTGCATAGTAAATCCAAAAGGAATCTATCGATCTTTATTCCGAAATAACTGCAAAGGACCAAAACCACAACCCCAACCAGAGTCCCAATACCGAACTTCCGCAACCCTTTTCTAACGGTGATTCGCTTTTCACCCGATGCGCCGGCTGCATCGATCGCAGCAATATCCTCCTTTGAAAGCTCTGATATACACACGTGTAAAGTCACATGTGGCCAGTTACCCTTGACATACGACTTACCAAGATCCCCTGCATATTGATAGCCTTCTAAACGCATCTTCTTAGAACTGGTTCTAGTAAAGGTAAAGGGCATTCAAAGCTGATGTTCGCAGTCACTGGCAAATGAAATGGGACCTACGTGACGACAACTGCACCTTTAGCCTTCGTCCAAGCGAGAAGTACTTGATCTGTACTTGCACCCAGTCGATTGGCGATATCGTTTAGTGGAGCGTCTAATGGGCCACTAGGATCGTTCGTAATCGGTCTGAAACCTCATATCAGTCATATGTACGTGAACTGAATATAAAGTTATTCACTGGAGAGCGCTGTATGCCTCGATAACAATGCCATGTTCAGCAGCATAATCCACTATTGGTGCCTGCTGCATGTAAACATAAGGATGCAGAAGGATCTTTATACAAGGTTAGACCGTTCCGGAGCAGTGTTCACCATGCGTTCTCTTACCTGATTCGCCGCGGGTTTGATTTTCGCAGACGCCAACAGAATTTCCATATCTTGTACGCCGAAGTTGCTCACGCCGATACTCCTACGCCGATCATGTCAGCGGCGAGGTAAGCAGTAAACACAGTTGTTTTTACTTCGCCAATCCATCCTCGACCACTTTCTCCATCTGCGCCCACACCGTTGGGATGTCCGGCACCGCTAGGCGCGGGTTATGAATAAGGTACAAGTCCACGTATGATGTGTTCATCTGGTTCCGTTACATCACATTATACCAATGCATCAAACCACTCACGTTGTTGACGCTGTTTCTGATCGAAGTGGGGATGTCGAGCCCATTGGAACCGGAGTATTTCGTCGTAATGAATACCTCTCCGCGCGAGAAACCGCTTTCGTGGAGAGCAACACCCACCTCGGCCTCGTTTCTGTACCCCTGAGCGGTATCTGCGAGATCCTCGGAACGTCGTACCAATAACGATGTTTAGAGAGCGTTTGAATTCTTACCAATGTGGTAATATCCCGTGTCGAACGCTTGTGCAATCTGATTGATTGGACCCTGCCCGTTCCCGAGTGTCCATGTACCGTAAGCAATGCTCGGCATATGATAGCCTGATCTCTTCTAATGAGTAGAAGCCCACCATTCTGCATTTCAACTCACCAGAATTTAGTGTCACAAGGTCCCAAGGCATGGCTTATATCTCTTACTAGGCTTGGATGGGATGGTAGCCGACTGAGAGGCTTTCTGTGTGACAATTGAATCCAAGGGGCTCTCCCGCAGTAACTCTAGGTGGGAAGGTGAAGATATGAATAGATACAAGTTTTTTTGGTCTGACAGCCAAGCACATAAGACGGTCAATCATGTCCGTCCAGCCAACCTCTGCAACGTTCCCTCACTTGCTTCAACCTTTGAAATAACTGTAGGCACACAGGATCGCCCACCCCGAGCTGTTTTTGCCTATGACTCTTGATGCATCAGACCAATAAGAGACCTGTCATTTTCTTGGAGCTGATACTGGCTATTAGTTACGATGAGTCAACAAGGCAAGTATATATGGTACACAACACGCTACTGCTGTCCAATCTGCTAATTGGACCACTGCGATCATCATGAGGTCACCACGCAGAATCAAAATTTGTATCTGCAGCCCAAGCGGGAGCCAGGTTTAGGTGGAAGACACATCCAACAAGCTATCAAAAGGTGAGACGTCCAGTCCTCGCACACTGGTGACTGAGGACGATGGTGTCAGATAAGCTGATGCCGGAGTAACAGGACTATTAGTCTGCGACTGGTTCTTGATAGGGTTGCGGATAGGTAACGGGGGAGCAGCCAGTGGGTTAGTAAACCGACGCGGGGGAGGGAGCGGTGGGACACGTTTAATATCAGAGGTAGAGCGGCTACTTGAGATGGAGGGTGGAAGCGGTTGCGGAGATACGGGGCGCGGCTTGTAGAAAATATCCTCTTCAGTGACTTTGATAGGCACTAAGTGTGTCTCTTCCTCATCTTCAGGCACGGTACTGGCGATGCTCTCTGCATCGAAGCCGTACCCAAACCTTGCAGATGATGAATGACTTGCTTCCATGGCACGACCTCTGAGAAGGTCTCCGTTATCGTGCTCGCTGTCCTCGCTCGCGGTACTCCGATGCAAGCCGTCTTCAGATGACTGAACGGAGTCTTGATAAGAGGATGTCCGTGAAATGGTTTCTGTATACGTGACGGGGAACAGTCCCTTCCGACCGTCCGACAGAGCGCCGAGCCACCAGTCATCCAGGACTTCGTGGATGACAGTGATTTCATCACCAACTTTAAAAGTGAGTTCATCTGACGAACCCGTGAAGTCATGTAATGCCTGAACAAGCTTCCGTTCATGCTGGGAGGGCAACTTCATGATCTGATTTGGTGTTCTAGGCGATCCATTTGGCACGTCTTTCGTCCTCGAGATAGGCGACTTCCGAGAAAAGGAACGAGAGCTGGGAGGGCGAGGAGAGCTAGTGATGTTTATCTCAGGGCCATCCTCATCGTCGTTTGTGAGGGTAGCGAAGTTTTCTCTGTCTTTCTTCCCCCGTCCTGTCACCGAGCTCATGGCGCTCGATGCCCAACCGGTAACGCTCATCCTTTTGCTCGCCTTATCTGCCTTAGGAGTCTCGGGAACACCGGTTGTGACATTACTGTCAGCACGTTTCCGTGTGGCATTGCTATCGGAGCGTTTACGAGATGCCCGGGACGTTGGCCGTGAAATAGTCTTGTTCCCTGCGTCCGACTTCTGGCGGGATTGCGTAGGGGACGAACGATCCTCATCAGAATCATTGTAGGAAACTATGGGGCCGGACGCATTGGAATTTGTCGATCGCTTAGAGCGCACGGAATGAAACTTTCCATCTTCGGTGGCGCGCGAAAAGACATGGGGGCGAGAGCTCTCGCGCCGAGTCTCGAACTTGGCCAGAGTGGACCTGAATGTCTTGGATCAGACGCTAGAACTGGGCTAGCCGGGGACGACATACTCGTCACACCAGTTTGCTTTCACATCCTGCAACACTTCACAGTACTGCTTGGCGAAGTTGAGCTCGAGATCAAAAAACGACGTTAATGCTCGAAGTTGTTGTATCTCGTTTTCCTGAACGGCTTGCATTCGGGAACGTACATCTTCAGAAGTTTCTTCGCTATTTCATTGTCAGCAAGTTGGTAAATGATCATGGTGTCTTACTCACTAGCGAAGACGACTTCGTTGGAGCTCTTCCTCAGCTTCTCGTCTCTCCTTTTCTTTCTCCTTCTTGCCGCATTTGATCTTTTCTAATTTAGTGATAGCAGCATCATAACTCAGTCTCCTACTCTCTAGCTTCTTCCGCTGGTGTTCATAATCCTTGATGTCTTGAGCGAAGTTTTGGCAGGAAGTGATAAAGGTATCCTGGAAAGTGAGAGCATATGCCTCTTGTAGGGTGGCAATTTTGCAATGAGCTCTACCTAACTTTACAAGTGATGTGCCTGGGGATATGAATAAATGGGAAAACAGAATCACAAAGGAGGATTAGCGCACCGAAAGCAGAATCGTCTCCAAATTCCTCCCCATGAGACATCATCACAATTCCAAGAGCATCCAGGGGCATGAGTTTCTCCGCCTCTTGTGTTACGGTTGATTCCTTCTTTTTGGAGAGCACATGATGGTAGTCTTCTGCAGCTGCCTGCAGCCTTGTCGTGTATAAGATGAACTGCTTGTATCCGGCGTGCTCAGATCGACGTACCTCAGGATCCCTTCCTTTCGAAGCTCGATGTCCTGCTCGATTTCGATGAACTCGTCTGCAACTATGGTCTTGTCTCGCGAAGATATCTTCTCGCCAGCCCACTGTCCAATCCAACAGCGTTGTAGTTAAGGAAATTCGTGGTACAAACGTGTGACTAACCTGCCTCAACTTCCCGAGCTATAACGACAAATGGTTCAACATCTTCATGACTAGCCAAAAAGCATTTGAGGATGACTTACTTGTCTGCTTGCCATGGCGGTAAGGATTAAAGCTAAAGCTTGACCGTGTTCGTAATGCCAACCGGCACCAGACGGCAGGACTTCATTGTCTGACTTTATGGTATACCCGCGTATAGTCGTCTTGTACACAAATACACATAACGAGGTAAACAACCACCATCCTCTTGGCGACAACACTCACGCCCTGAAGTCGAGGTTGCTTTGTGTCTAGTAAGGATAAATCGATTTGGATACAAAACAACCCATCGCTCTGGGACGCGCTCCCAGCCAGCGAAATTCGAAAATGGTATTCGGCTGAACGACACACGCATAACGTAAGCGTCTGGTGCCGTTTTTTAACGTGTGCGCTAACACATTCAAAGTCCAGATGAACTTGGGAAGCCAACTATAAGCCTAAAACTCAGAGGGTATGTTCATGTAAGCAACCATCCACCATTTCAGACTGATGTACATATCCTTGTGGTGAGTCGCGAATGCCACTTATGTCGGATACCATAATCAACGTTCCAGCGTTTCTCCTCTTAGATTGAGACGGGATGCACTGCTGCTTTTACTGCTGCGGCTATTCATATTGTGAAGCCGATGATAGATTTCTTTCTACAGTCTACTACTGATTGTTTCACGGATTCCCAGTACCGATGTTTACCAAGACAGCGCGTGCTGGGGGTAGCAACGCAGGCCAAGTACACTTCCTAGATTGACAGTGGCGAGATGTTAAATTGAGCGAATTCTTGACAGTGACATCTGAACGGTGAGCATTCATCAGACTCGGATGATATCTCTACAATATGTGGATGCACGGAAGAATTAAATACAGACCGCAGTGCGAGCAATTGATACAAATAGAACTTCAAGGTACAGTATTTTCTTTTGATGGAACGTTCATCACCGCTGGTAACCAGAAGGCACGTCAGATTTACAGGAATTTCACCCGTGTTTAAAGAAGAGCACCCAGAGGAAATACCTGATGTATGTCTCGTTGTAGACCGCGTAGTACCCTGCACCTCTCGATGACATTCTAGACTGGTGCTTGAGGGTTACGTGACGTTGGATCTCCCTAATCATGTATGTGGCGTTCTTTCTTTGTGGTCTGCTCCTTATTATGGACCAACTTCCATACAGCCACTTGGCGACACTCTAAGTGGACGGCTCTGAATACACTCGAGAAACCGCCTCCGCCGGTCCACTCAACTTTGAATTGACGATACGACACCCCCACTTCGACTAACTTTGGACTGCTATGCCCTGCATTCACAGCGATTTTCCACATATAGTCCCAATAAAACCTTCCTCGGTAATTATCATAGGGATAGACGGTACGTTGAGGCCCTGCTGTGTCGGTTGGTCACAATCCCCAATTACACCATGTCATTTCCGGCCACTGCAATAAACCTGCCACGATTTCGGGCAACATATCGTGACTTGTTAATAGTGGCTCTCTGCGAGTATGAAACTTGGAGAGAAGGAATCATAGCCTGAGATTGGGATATGTACTGGCGGAAGGAGTCTTGAAATTTTACATCGCACGCTTAGCGTACGTCAGTCCTCTACCGATGAGCGCTAGCTCTCGAGCATGAAATAACGCAACTAGATTACGAAGGCGCACAAACTTTCATCAGCACAAGCTAATGCTGAAAGAAATGTCGTATCCGAGCGATATGGTGTGTCATACAAAGTATTTCCTATAACTCTCTGACCGCCTGAGCAAGGCTTGCTGCTTTAAGGCGCGTATTGGCACCATTCATATTGTCAAGTTCACATTGCCACAGATTTCATATACATGTACAACAGTATCAGTACTATACAACGATTTCAGACCCTTTCCTCATTCCTCTTGGTGCAGAATAACTTGAATCAGTTACAGTAATTCACTCGAATTGTGGTACTACTGGGACCGTCGCCCAGACACCAGCGCCGGGAGAACCAGTGTTATGATCGTCAGCTGTTCATGGAGAAATTATTAGCAACGGAATAGGAAATAGAGAAGATACAGCCTACTTTTGAACTAAAAGGGATACGTAATCACGGTCAGCATTTTACTCAAGAAGTAAAGAAAATACGGCTACTCACGACAGCAGTGATGCGGGTCTCGGTGTAAAATTCGAGCACAATACGACCCTTCCAATTCTCTTGCCGATCCTCTTGCCGATACAATTGCCGATACTCTTGGTACCAACAGTCATTCGCTCCCTCTGGGAGCCTGCCTCTCCAATAGAGTGTTCCTTCTCGACCGGGAGTGGGCATGACTGAAGAGCTAATCAGAGATGCGCCCCTCAACGTTTCACTGCACGTACTAGGATCTCCACCGGGCCTCTGCGCCAGGATCCCATTGAAGGTCCTTGTGGCACCGAGGAGCTTAGTGTGTAGCCTCACAGTGACGTGCGACAAGCCCCCCCGATCCTCAATTGTAATAGTCCCTTTCGAGTCTCTGAGAAAGCCTGTTGCGTCCTGAGGAGTGTTGTCCTCAGCAAATGGCAACTCAATGCCATATTTCTTGGCGTGTTCAAGATCATGACTGGCCAAGTAGAGAAGAGAATGCTCGGCGGTGAGGGAAGTGTTTTTAGTCTCCATGCTTTGTGGGTGTTCGAGTTAACGATTCCTTGGTGTAAGTCTCCCTTTTATCAGAATGCTGGCTTCAGAGCGAAATCGAGGGTGCTGCTCAAATGAGCTGTTCGTTTACGTCCCCCTGTACCACGGAACTAACACTCACCCCATATCCAAATCTACTGGAACAATCTTCAAGATCGTTACCATGTATCTGGAAAAGTTGTTCCGCAAAGTCAGTGTTGCGGCTCCTGTCAGTGCACATGATGCGGCTGAGTCCCTATCGAATACAGGATACTTTTCAAATTTCTGCATTACGAGGGAGTGCCTGCAAGATCTCTTCAGCGTTCTAGCGCTGGGCGGTCAAATTCATGAAGCAAACTAATGAAAGCGTCAGTACCTTGGTCATGAGCGTCAACGGATATACCAAGCTGGTCGAGAAGCACGGGTGTCACCGTGATGCTCCTCAGCGCTCAAGTTTGAATTTAAATCAGATGTTCGCAAAGAAAGTCATATAAGTTCTTCAAGCGTCAGTCCCTCCAAGTCAGCGCTAGTCGTATCACCTTCAGCTGGGGTCCGGGCGTTCGCAGTCGCCCATGTGTGGAAATGTAGTTGGATCATGAAAGAAGTTGCCTAGATATGTTAGTGATGATCGTGGATTAACTGCAGGTGCCGCTCAGGTGCAAATGTCATTTCACCTACATAGTCTTAGACTGCACTCACGTACGTGACCCACTTCTTTCGAAAGGACCAAAAGTTATTTCCTCCGTTTAGAATGATGGACACCTGATCAATAATCGATAACCGCTGACCTCCGCTGAACGTTGAATATTCGTTGAATGTTCGAACGTTCAGTGGCGGTGCTAGACCGTACATAATGTTTTGGTGCATAGACACTTACATATTATTAGACAACTTCCACTAATTGTAAAAACCTCACTTCAAGTTCAACAGGCAGACTATGAGCACAGATTTTTAGGACTTTCAGGACCCAGGTATGTGATGACATTTGGATTTTTTTTTCCAGAGTCACACCTTCCAGATTCTATGTTCCTGGCCATCAGGCATTTGACTGAAGAATGACAAAGCTTTAGCTAGCTTTAC